>FIZV01056360.1:0-16457 GCA_900050545.1 Trionymus perrisii | reverse complement strand
TTTATTTTAAATTTGGTAATTTTTTTTTTTTTATTTTTTTTTTTTTTTTTTTTTTTTTTTATTAAAATAGGGACTATAGGTATCATTTAAAATTCAGTAAGGGGGGAAATGAAAAAATAGAGATTCATTTTCTAACAAAAAGCATCAATATTAACTGCTTAGTTGAAAAATGTTGCTCATTTTTTTCATTTTTGTTATTTTTGAAAAATTGGGTCTAATTTTCGGACGAGATAGGTAGGTACCTATACCAACCAACCTATTCGTATCTATTTGATGAGATTGGGAAGTCATGATTTATACCATAGTTCATAATACATAATATATTGTCGTCTACTACTTCGGTTCTGGTATTCTCAGTCATAAATTCAACAAAATTTATTGATTCTTTCCAACGTTATAAAAATGATTCAACATTTTTGCATTTTCTGTATAGCTCGAAATAAGCCATCGAAGACATTCGCATTAATTTCGTCACGCAATTTCTTGGAAATTTTATAAATGCTCGTGGTTTTGCTCCTAAATATTTATTCGTTACGTAGCTACATATAAACTTGAAGAAATGACAAGACAAAATACGAAAGAAAAATTCAGCACTCAGTGTACAGATCGCATGTCGCATAAAATTCAAAAACTATCGAGTCACAACAGACAAAACGTCGTGTACAGATACGGACATACACAATACATTGTGCCAATCATTTTTTTCGTTTTTTATCCTTGATGAGGACGCGTACCAAGTACAGAATCTATGGCCTACTTTGCTCACTAGGTGAATTTTCCACTACACCCGTAACATATTACGCAATTCGAAGAAACGAAAAATAATAATGCAAAATTTTGCGATGAATACTAAACCACCGTTTAAAAAAATAAAGCAAGAATACTTCGTCCAAAGTTATTTCATTCCTTTAATACTACGTATTGAAATGGAAATTTACAAATCGTAAAAAGTAAAAAAAAAAAAAAAAATCATGTAAAACTACAACACTAAAATCATGTGGGAAAAAATAAATAACAGTTCAACTGCAATCAAATACGTTTCTTTCATGGGCCAAATAATAAATACTTAAAAGAATCATCTTCAAAAAAAAAAAAAAAAAAAAGAATAGGCACAAAAGTTAGGCAATTTACAATTAACATACAGCGCAATCGTTAAAGTTCACGAGTATAGCACCAGCCGACTTTATGTTTTACTAATCCTGAGATTTCTCGATAATGGTAATTTAGCATCGGTGTTTTAAAATGCGAATAATTTTAGGAAAACTTCAACGATTGCTTGGTCATTCTAATACTTGTGAGTTATTTTAAGAACAACCAATCACTGGTCCCTTTTTCTTCAAAACAATATCTTCAAGATTCAAGTTAACTTTTGCTTTACTCTCTGCTGGCACAGACTGCGAGCAAAATCGCTTAAACGCTTCCAACTCACGTTCGTATTCGTCCACGTCGTCACTTTCTAATTCTTCGGGCGCAGGCGGAAACATTGTTTCTAAACAGAATCAACCACAAAAAATTTTCACTCTACATGTTCAAAAAAAATTTCATTACGAAAAAAATTGTGAATCACGAGGCAATATATTTCAAAAAATGTTGCGAGCGAGGTATTACATAATAATTCAAGTAGCCTTTGGGTGTCTAATTTTTTTTAACGACCATTCGCCCCCTTGCAAAAAAGTTGCAAGAATTTGTTTTTAAATAGTAAGTTTATCACTTCTCAAATAATGATTAATTTTGTGCAACAGGACACCTCTTAATATCCAAATAGGATAAACTTTAGAAAATTTAAGGATTCTAATAATTTTCTCAGCGATATGGTGAAAACAATTTCAACAGTGATTTGAATGTTGATCATGGCCGCAACTTAGCAATAGATCGAGCGTTCGAGCTACATTTAAAAAAACTCCGAAAAATTAAATACACGCGTCTTATTACAATTTCTGGTTTTTCGGAGGAAAACACAATTCCTACTTTTTTTTTGGAGATAAAAATACGTCTCAATTAATTTTTGGAAGAAAAATCTCCCATTTTGAATTTTATTGGAAAAAAATATCTTAATTTTTTTTGTAGTCAGCTTAAAAAATTTTCACAAATTTTCTCAAAGTAAAAAATAGGTAAAAATCATTTTTAACTCTTTTGGAGGAAAAAATCACTCAGCTTTTACAAAAAAAAATCTCAATTTTTTGTTTAAATTTTTTTTGGAGCAACGAATCTTTCGATTTTTTGGAAGCAAAAAATCCCGCACTTTTTAAAAAATTTCTTGAAGATAAATTTTTTTTTTTTTAAATGGGAGAAAATAAACTTTTTTTAGGGAAAAAATTGTTCAATTTTTTTAAAGTTATGGTTTTTTAAAGTTATGGTGTTTCACTAGTCGAATAATATATTTTACGTAACGTAGGAAATAAATGCAGTTTTAGATCAGAAAAGTGGTAAATAAAGTGCAGTTTATTTCACTAGTTACGTAAAACAATTTTATGGAATTGAAAATTTCCCTTTATTGGAGCAAAAATTTCTCAATTATTTGAGAAACAAATTTTTCAACTTTCTGAAGTAAGTATTGGGTGCTAAAAAGGTGTTAAAAAAAATTCAAGAGTAAAAATGTTTCTCAACTTGTAGGAACAAAATCTCTTAATTTTTTTGAAGTAAGACTTTTGAATTTTTGAGAAAAAAAATTTATTAGAAGGTAAATTTTTTTTTTCAATTTTTGGAGAGAAAATAACCTTAATTTTTTTATGAACGCATCTTTTGATTTTAATGAAGTACAAAAATTATTTTTAAAATTTTGAAATTAAAAATATTTTCCTATTCGGGAGGGAAAAACTTTTCTCTTTTTTTGTTAAACAAATCTTTCAATTTTTTTGATGAAATAAAATTGTAAATTTTTTGGAACAAAAATTGAAATTTTTTAGGGTATAAGATTTTTTGCAATGGTTCTAAAGTAAAAAAAATTAAATTTTTTTCAAATGTTTGCAGAAAAAAAGTCATTCTCATGTGTAAGCGATATCCTGGAAAATGTCAAGTTGCCGGCCCTGATATTAATTATGGAAATTACAAAATGGAAACTTGGAGGTTTTTAAAAAAATGGTCATTCCCAAATTAATCACCATACCCAAGCACCGAAATATCCATGTACAAATTCATGCAATTTCTTCAACAAAATGCATTATTTAAAAAATATTGTACAAGCAAAACATTACCACAGCTCGTGAATTTTAAATAAATAACATTATTTTCAAGCAATATCGAAAAAAACCAAATGTATATTTTATAAGCAAATTCAATAAAAATAAATCACATTTTAGAACTTGTAAATAGAATTTCCGAACAGACGTTTTTTGGTAACACGAATTTCAGTAATAAGTAATTTACATAGAAAATAAAAATAAGCCGCGATATCACTAATCAAAAAAATAATTCAAAAAATCAAATATCTATACAACATAATTTGAAAATTGTTACATTCAAAGCAAAAGCGCGTGCATTGCATACTTATCACCTTTCATCACAAGTATGAGAGCAAAAAGAAAGAATTATCAAATGCGATCGATTTCGAATTTCATTTTACATACGAAGACGAGTAGGAAAAATATATAATAATTACAATAACCAAACAAGACACCCGACAGTGGACAAAAATAAAAATATTTAAAAAATGTTTTCATTCGAAAGGAACAAAATTGTACATATTCAGTTCTTGATAAAGAAATTAAGTTCTCATACCGAAAAGTAGCTGCACATTTTGTTTTGATTTGAATCTGATCAGAAATATTTAAATCTTAAATAGATAGGTGCTTAAAAAGAAAATTCTCGACATTATTTTTAACATTAGAGTGAAGAAAACACAGCAATCCGCGCAAATTAACATTAGAAAGAAACAGCAGGCTGAATGAAACAAATTATAATTCAAGCGCGTCAAAATTGTTTGTTAAAAAAAAAGCAATTAGTCGTGTCAGTGATTTCCGTCACCTAATCAATCGATAAGTGTATGTATCACACACCGTTTCACAGTTCACTCTTTACGAAAATTTATAATAAAAATGAAACAACTCCTTACCGAATAAATAATAAAAAAATTACTTTAAAAATAATTAATAAATTTCAAGATCATTTTAAATCACGATAACCTGATACATAGTTAATAATGCTTTCATACGCGTTCAATCAACGAATGGAGGACTTTAAAAAATTATAATTGCCACGTATACACATAAAAACTCAAATTTTCAAAAAAGGTCCTATTTAAACTCTATACGTCTACATTAAGCACGAGAAATATATTTCAAAATATCACGACCTTTTCGAAACAGGTCATATCACAGAATTGAGAAAACTTCAAACAGTTAACATCGTGTAAGGAAAAAACAAACAATTAAAATGAGAAAATAATACAAAAAAAATCTAAAACAAGGAATCAATTACAAATCCGTGGAAAAACGTTTCAAGAAAAACGGAAAGTGCCCCGAGATTAAAAAATAAAGAAAGAAAGTTTTAAAAAAATTAACTTGTCCAATTATTTAATTATTAGTCTCACCGTCGGTATTTGGATTCCCAATATCGTTATGTTGAGGCATACCACCATCGTGGTAATCCATTTGCTGACCAGCTAACGCTTGATGTAGAGCTGGACTTCGAATCGTTACCATCGACCCGTTCATCTGAATAATGGCGGCAGCTTGTTGCGAAGGATTTCTGTAATCATTATTCATGAACGGATTGCCGTACATGCCGGCATTAATAGCACCCATTCGAGGTGGCAAACCATTAGGTGCGCCGAATTGTTGCGACATGTTTGATATATTATTGACTTGACCGTTTTCGTTTTGATCTTTTTTACGTCTTCTTCGTTTTTTTTTCATTCCTTCAGCAGTTTGTTCTTCTGTGGGATATTATTGGAAAAATATTATAGCATTTTCAATGAAACAAATATGGAATTAGAAGAATCGAATTTCGAATTAGGTATTGCTCAATACCTGTTTGATAGTGATTGCCTTTATCACCGGTATCTACTACGATTACATTCGAGGCACCGGGCATAGAAGACGCCATTGATTGACGAACATGGGTTTGTGGCGGAGGTGGGGGTGGAGCTTGTTGTTTAGCCTGAAATGCAAATGAGTTATTATAGTAAATTTTATCACTTCAACTTTTCAAATTAGAAGAAATTACCCAATTTTTACTGACTTGGATTGGTTTTCGATTAACAGATGCCGGATCTACTTTAGTAATAGTTATACCGGGCGGTAGTTTGATGTTTTCCAGATCAAAATTACTCGGGAAGGTAGGACGCGAAGATAACTGGTTAACCGCTTGATTAATTTGTATAGCAGTTGGCGTAGTTAGTTCTGCTTGTGTTGCACCAGGCGTTTTTGAGGTAGCCTCCACTTGAACCGGTTGCGAGCTCAATTTAAGTCTTTCCATTCTTTCCGTGATGTTACTTACACCATTACCGATGATGCTACAGCTTTTATTAAACGGTATACTTCTACTAGGTAGATTGGTCAGTTGTGGATTCGGTGAGTTGTACGTATTATTGAAGGTATTCACAACATTCGTATTAGCTTTAGTGTTTTTCTTATTGTTAACGTCACCGCCACCCAATGATGCTTGCTTCTTTCCTTTTTCATCCTTCACCTGGCACACTATTAAAAGAAGCCAAAATTAACACTAAGCGAACATGTAATAAAAAATTAGAATTTTCAAAATTTACTTTGGCCATTCATCAATGTATACAAGACTTTGTCTTCTTTCGGCGTTGAACCGCGCAGAGTAATAGTGACCGTTGGTTCGCTACTGTTCGGCTGCATAACACGTTTAATAGTAACCATCTGAGGCTGCGAATTTTCATCTTTATTTCCATTTTTTTGCTGATTTTGCGTTTTCTTCTGAGAATTGGCGTTATTTTTGGTAGGTTGTTGGCCTTTTTGTTGCTTTTCTGGCTGCGTTTTCCCTCTACTTGTCTGCTTATTTTGCTGCTGATCTTGTTTACCTTTTTTCTGTTGGGTTTGTTGAGTATTGGGCGTTTTTTGATTTGCATTTTTATTCGATTGATTTTGAGCGAGTTTGGTTTTTTCATTAGCTTGGTCTTGTTGCGTTTTTTTCTTATTTTTACCACTGTTTTGTTGATTCGCCTGTGCCGCATTTTGTTGATTTTGCTTAGAATTTTTCTTTTTGCCTTTTTTACTACGCATCAATTCTTGTCGTCGGCGTTCTTCCTCAATACGTCTTTTTTCTTCTTCTTTGCGACGAATCTCCTCCTGTCTTAAACGTTCAGCCTCTTCTTCTTTCCGACGACGTTCTTCTTCCTCAAGCTGATAAGGAAAAATATGAAAAGAACAATATTACCTTTGCCAAAATATTCTTATAAATGAAGTTATAATTTTTGAACTTACTTGTCTTTGCTTTCGACGCATCTTTTTCGCAGTTCGTTTTAAATTTCTAATTTTATTACCTTCGATGAAATCCAATATTTCTTCAATCGATTTATCACCTTTGTATTCGGCAGGGGCCTGTTTCACTTTTGCATCCGAAGAGTGCGGCTCAACTTTTTTCACCTTACCAGCATTTTGACTAGCTGTTGACAGAACATGAGTGTGAGATATAAATGAAAGAATAGCAATTAATCAACAATATATTTATACTAACTTTGTTGAACTGGATTGTTGGCGTTTGAACAATTCGAAGCATTATGCTCATTCGTTTGTTTATCATTATTAACAGCTACCGAATTTGATTTAGCCTTTTTCTTAGTCAAGATGAGTCGTAATCGTTCTCTGGTTTCTTGGAAATTACGACTTACCGGAGCACTCTGAGTTTTGGAAAAGTAATTTGTATATTTTAGACGACGCACAAATACATTTAAATATTGTAAAATAATACAACTTTACAATAGTATGACTACATACACTTACACCAAATACCTCACAATAACAACAGTCACAATGTCGCTGCGGCGAGTTCGACCTTTCCGAACCGTAATCGTCATCGCTTGAATTATCCGAACTATTGCAATGATCCAGGTCTAAAATAGAAGAATCGATAAGCCGAGACGTATTGAATAGTTGAATATATTACGCGAAAATTTCAAAATATACGAACGATTATGAGAAATATTTTTATTCGCTTCGGTATGTTTGGGACAAATATGAGCTGCCGACTTTACAACATCAGGTAAAGGATGATGACGAACATTTTGACCTTTAAACAAATATATAAGGATTTAATACAAGAAAATAACAATAAAATTATCTTTACTTACATTAATACACGTACCTGCGGTTGATGCGGTAGTAGTTTGCGTAGTGGAATTTTTATGTGTTACGCCGACACCAACGCCTGCATTAGTTGTTGTCGGTTTTGCCGACGAAACCGAAGCAGAGAGACTTACAGACACGTTTAAATTGACTGTAGAATTTTTAGACTGGGTAGGAATTGTCGTTGAGCATTTATGATTACTCTTCATAGAAAGCGTAGATTCTGAAAGTTGATAAAGTAAGCGTCAAGGTGATACACGAAACTCAAATATCCTAAAATTATTTTAACGCACTCGAATGGTTACAAGTTGCCACGTTTGACTGGTTCTGATTAATTTTCGGCTGAATATTCGATCTAGATGCGGTTGACGATGATTTATCTTGGTGATGTAAATGATTTTGAACCTGCTGATGAAATTTTTCTTCCATTTGTTTGTGTTTCTGTATCAATCGATGCTGCATTTGCAAATGCACTTTTTTTTGCATTTCCTTATCCAAGTGCATCGGATGTTGTTGCAACAAATGCGCTTGTAACTCGTCGATCTTTCGTTGTTGTTGTAAAAGTGCTTGATGTTCTTGAAGTTGCTTCTGTATTTTATGCTGGATGTCTTTCTGTTGAGAAGATTGCATCATTTGCATAAGCTTTTTTTGTTGTTGTTGCTTACGAATCAAAGTTTTATGTAATTCTACTGGAGATGTAGGCAATTGCGAGGGTAGCCGAGGTTGCTGACGCGGGAGCGATTCCGTAGACGCCTGGTCGACGTTGTGATTAGTTATTTCGCCGTCTTGTTTCTCAGTACCTTCACCAGGCTGCAATCAAACAAACGTAGAAAATTTCGATAGTTTTTGTTCAAAATGCAAACCAATATGACATAACAGAACCACAAACCGAAGCTTGCGGACTTGCAAGACAGTTTATTATATCTTGCTTCTCTTGCTCTAATTGATCTCGCTGAACTTTGAATTTATGAAGGTGAGAATACATTTTTCTTCCATCAGCATTCAAATGCGCAAGAATTTCACTATCTAAAAGAATAAAAATAATAAAATTCCAGATAAAATTCATTATTTGCACAGTTTACAACTTCACAATAACATATCGTTCTAAGGATAAAACACAGAAAATACTTCATTTGAAATGGAAATAGTTCGTGATTTAAATTCACTATCGACACCTCAACAAATGTCAATTACAAAGTGAAAATTCCTTACCTAAGCAAGGTGATTCATCGTGGAAACAACTTTTCAAAAACTTCGAATCCATTAAGGAATCTACCGAAAATGACGCCTAGCAGAAAATTAGAATTAAACGTAAATTCAATTAATTTTTCAAATAATTTATTTAATAACGTGCGAAATTGATGAAGCACTACGCATTTACATACTTGATCCTCCAAATTTTCCGTTTCAATTTTGATTTTTTTAAAACTCTCACTGAAATAGTTATCACATAATCTGCAAAAAAAAACATAAAAGTACGGTTCATGATATAATAAAAAATAAAGAAACCGACAAAACAATAGAGTGGATCATCAGAAGTTACCCTGAAGATTTCAATTCTTCGTGAAAAACCTTAGTTTGGGTTTTAATCAATTCCCAATTGACTTTCATCATACGTTCTTTAGCGTCTAGCATAGAATTTTCTTGACTACAAAAAATTAGAAAAGATTAAACTTGAAATATGACGAAATAATCATGAACGGAGGATTTACATAGATCCGTGTACTTACTGGTATTTTATAATTGCAGTTTCCGCTTCACGCCATTTTCCTCCAATCTTGGTCATCTCATCATCGAAGGTCAGAAATTGACGAATCAACCTTTTATTGAAATCCGATAACTCAGAGTTCATTTTCCCTAACTGTAAACCAAACACAATAATCTACGGATAATTTTCAAAAACGTAAATCTTAAACAATGTAATAAAAACTATTTACTTTAGATATGCAAAATGGTAAAACTTTTTGAATTTTTGGTTCTGTAAACACTAATTTATGGAATAAATGCTGGTTCAATCCGAGCCAAGTTATGTTAAATTTGGACAGATGTTCCACTTCTAATTGCAAAAGAATAGGAGATAATGTATTGGCAGCGAACATTAATTTGTTATAACCCTCAATTAAACCTGAAAGTAATCCTGAAGTAGAAACAGCGAATCAAGTTTTAAAAGATATGTCGAACTACGGTCTTACAGAAAATGAACAAATGAGGTCCTTCTTCGGTATGAATACAATTTAAAAGTTCCATTTGCCTCAGTTTTACTTCAATAATGAACTCCTGAAGATCCATTTCAAGTCTAGCGAATAACTGATGAGGATCATCTAATACTAACCTGAAATAAGCAAAATTATAAAACAAATTTTCAATATTTAAATATCGTCCATCAAACTATAATAAAAAGTGAGACGTACTCTTTAACAATTTCCATGTGACATTCATACTCCTCAGGTGGTTTCTCCCCATCCAAAATCGTATGATACACTTTCCGGAAAAAAGTACTCAACTTCAACCAATGGTCTTGCAACAAATGTATTTTCTCTTCAAGTTCAGCATCCAACGCACTAAGATTACAAGATTAAAATATCGCATCAAAAATTCGAAATACTAAACAAAGAGTGCAATAAATTGTTACATACTCTGAAGCTTCTTCCTGAGATAAATCGTCCACCGCAAAATTGAACTCCTCATGAGAATCGATCTGAAACATATTCAAACAATGTGAAACACTTTATGCTACATTACAACAATTTAAACCAAAGATCTTCATGTTTGAAGGAATACTCCTATTGAAATTACATCTTTCTCAAGTACATATCGGAGAAGTCATATCGTTATTTTTCAAAAAATTTGATTTCAAAGACATCATCATTCTATATGAAATGAACAATATGTGTACTTCAAACATATCAACTTCTACTGTAAAAATACATTTGACAGTAAAATTGAAATTACAATCGATGGAACTTACGCAATTATCAGTATTTTTCACTACCGAATCTTCAGAAGAAGCGTCAATTTTTTCAATTTCTTGAGGAATATCGGCACAATTACCGATACTTGGTTCTTGAACGAAGTCACTAGTATTTTCCGTCATTTTATAAATGAAAGATTCGTTCGTTGTGAATTAAAAACTAATTATAACATTATTTTTGAAGTCTTGATTAACAATAAATTCAGTCTCAAAGACAAATCTTTTCAGTTTCTCAATGAATTTTTCAAGTTATTTCTCAACATCTCAAAAACGCGATAAACGAGAACCGATTCGCTTGCAAGACCGTTCAACCGTTGCCTATATCCCAAGCACAGATAAACTAGAAGTGAGAAGTGTTTTTTTTTGTTCTTCTCCTTCTCCCACTCTCCTTTGTTTTGTTTGTTTCTAGTTTTTCTGTGACACCGTACAGACAACACCGTGACAGACCGTGACCGTACAGATGAAAGGAAAATTTCATCGTAATTACAAGGATTACAAGGTAATTACTATTTAAGATTGGATTTTGAACAAATCTTTCATTATCAATATTGCTGGAGGAAGAGAGATGAGAGATGCTACTAAAATTAAAATTTTTAAAAATTTTAAACGAAAATAATATCCAAATTACCAAATTATCGTAGTTTGTACTTACAAAGTTACGTAATTTTTTGTTATAAATGAAAAATTATGTTATTATTAAAAAATTTAATCATTTTTTTTTCACGAAGTGTAAAATTTAATTGGTTTTTCTCCTCACTTTATAGTTTATTCTAGAAATATGAAATAACTTATTAATTTTCAGCATTAAATAAGAAAAAAATTTCATGAAAAAAATATTGATAATAATACGCGGTACTACCTTGGGGTGCTTGGTGCTACAAATCAATTAAAAATTTTAATTTGACACTGGAAAAAAAATACATTAAAAAAAAACAGATTGGAGAAAAAATTCTTGCTTTTGACAGTTTTGACCTATTAGTAATTTAGTATCTAACTAGAAAATTTTGTGAAAAAATTTAAATATCACTTTTAAAAATTTAGAAAAAAATTGAACCATGACGCGGCGGCTCGAAAACAGACGCTTGTCTCTCGTCTCTCCTTTCTCGGTAATTGCTTATCAAACTAAGTAAATATTCAAATGATAAATACCAAATGAGTACCTAACTTAATTACCTACTTGATGGCGCATTGAAAATAATTCTGTGCAGTTTGGCACTTGAAATCTCGTCCATGCGATTTCGGAGGTATCATCAAACTTTCTAGGTGCAAATTCATTCGTTTTTATATTTTCAGAATTTAATAAGATTTACCTATTGGCAGAAAATACATATATTTTCACAAATTCAAGGGCTCCTAAAATTCTAATATGCTAACTGAAAATTTCAAGTTTATTTAGGTAGGTAGTTGATTATACGTACTATCTCCTACTATCCCATATTTTGAGGTTCTCAATTTTAAATCAAAATCCATGTTTTCTTAGATGAATAATGTAACCACGTATAGGCTGGTATAAGTGTGTTTAAAATAAGTATAGGTAAGTTCAACATTCAAGGAAAGAATCATTTCCTATTTCTACTTCTTTTGCTTGCAAACCGTGTGCTCTCATATACGTTAACAGTAGTTATTTATATAATCCCTTATAACACACATAGTATCGCCAACTTTTATTGTTTAAACGTCTAGAAGGTTGGTCACCTTATACTTATGTATGATATTATGCAACGTAGAACTGGAAGTAGAATTCGTAAAAAAGTAACCACGCTCGTGTTCATTGGCAGTGAAAGTAATCTCGAAATAAAAACAGTGGGATGTCGATGCATGATAAGTAGTGGACAGTATCTGCGCCTGATTAACGACTGCCTCCAGGAAATTCGGAATGGAATACAGAATACTTATAAAACATGCTGGAGTCTAGCAGTTCACTTTTTCTCCAGCTTCAGTAAACGTGGGACCGTATTTTGCCCGGTTTCGGATTCAACCGCTTTTTTCTGCTTAATCGCACGTTAAATTACATAAGAAATGTAAACACACTTTCAAAGTGTTTCAACTTTGTTCTTTTTTATTTCTTGGATCAATAGATTTTTGTTTAAAATGAATTTATTAATGTCACAATGGTGTTTTATAAAATACTTTTTTTATTTTTTTTATTAAATATTGATAAGTGTCTTTTGCTAGAAATCTGTAATGAAATTTTCGCGAATGTTTCGTCTAATGAAATTTACGAAGAAAATGTTCAGCACCAATTTTCACAATATGGTAAGAGTAGGTACTTATTTAAATTAGGTACTCATTTTATGCTTAGGTAGTACACACAATTACTACAGTACATGATGAACACTTATGACGATTGACAACAAGAAGGACAATAAATCTTGTAAAACTGACCTTGAATACCTATTACCTACCTATTCAATAAAGAAATATTGTAGATTTTAATTAAGGCACCCGTTTAAAAACACCTGTAGAATTGTTCCACGATGTAGACGTTGGTGCCTTAGAAGTACACGGATGTGTTATCTATATCTACTTCTATAATACGTATCTATTTAGTATCTATTTAATTCATTCTGGAATTTAGAATTTTTGACTTCAAAATTTGTCTACATAAGCAACCAGGTTAGATTTTTTCGAAAAAATTTCCAGGAATTAATGCCCAATTTTATATAAAAGATTGATCCAAAATACGGACATTGCTGGAGTATATGTGTCAAAGTTACACATAACATACTTTATGCACTATTGACCTATTTTGAAAGAATCTTGCGTTGTCCTAGACACTAGAAGTACTCTGATCTATGTATTTATTTTCTTTTAAAATCTTCCAGTTTCAATTCACTATGAAATTATAAAAATAATACTTACCTACATTATTTTTATTAATGGAAAGGAAAATCAAATAAATGAAATCGTATCTAGAAAAAATTGATAAGTAGGCATTGAAATCTTCAGATGGTAATTTTCATGCATCCATTTGTTTATGTTAGATATGACTTGATTTTCTTCTTCTAACATAGACTAGATCTACCTACTTTTAAAATAAAATTATTACCAACTTGAATTATTTAATAAGTAATAGTCACGAGTAAAGGAGTCCGACAACCTATTATATGTATAAATTATTTGTAACATATTGTTGAACAGTGGGAGGGAGTGAAAAACACTTTTTTTTCGAATTCAAAAACGTTTAAGGGAAATTATTTTGTCTTTTTTGATGAAAATGAAGTGTACCTAAAAATTTTGGTCAAAAATATAATTTTTTTTCACTCACTTACCTACCCTAAATAAGCTTCAGAAAATTTTAACAACTTCGAAAATTTGAAATGATTTTGAAAAATAACTCGTAAATAAAATTAAATAATTGGAGTCGCCTTTGTTGAAAACGACACCTTTTTGGTCTCCTTGTCCTTTGCACGTCCTCATATGGATTTCGTGAATCTCGAAACACCTAACAAATTTTTTTCAGCATAAGTATTTTTTTAAACTTCTGCTACCTACTCGTACATCAATTTAACTCAGTTTCTAAATAAATTATTTTTTTTATTCATTTTCAGCAAGATGAATTATGGGTCATGAAAAAATTGAAATTTTTTGACTAAATTGTAAACTTTATTTTTACTCAAAAAGAAGAAAAAAGTCCCCACTACGTTTTCGTATTGGATCGAAAAAGTAAAAGTATTTTTCACTCCATTGTATTGAACAGTTGACCAATGACCACTCATTTCAAATTTCTGTTTCGGAATGCATTCATTAGGTATTATTTTAAGTTTGAGTGAATGAAATTAAAAATACCAAAAATATTTCAAGAATGCAAGAACTCATACATTTCGTAACATTCCATTCTGAATCCGTTAGGTGCATATCAGTCTACCTTCAAATTAGTCACAAATTTCATTTTTTTTTTGTTTTGTTTTACGATTAAATAAAAATGCCACATACGGATAATGTCAAAAAGAATGTAAGTGAGCGAAGTGAAATTTACCTACGCCAGGCAGTGAAATAAAGAAACCGTTTTCGTTTTATTTGAAAATTGAAAGTTAAATTGTGACAATTGTTACAGTATATGAGTGTCTTTAAAAAGATCGCGTAATGCAATTAAAATTAATCAACAAGTGACAATTGAACATGAGTATAATTTTGACGCACCCTGCGCTCCAGTTATTTATAAATGGATTTAAGCAGTTGATGAGAACTGAAGAAGATCAGTATGCCTACCAGTACATATTTCCAATTTATTCATTTATTACTTTTACTTGTCGACTGAACTGGCGTTGGTGGCAGTTAAATGGGATAAAATAGGTATCGAATGAGTACCTACACTTTGTTTGTTACGTTGGTTAAAGAAAGGTAGGTATTTGCGAATCAGCATGAGTTAGATACATGAATCCATTCCATACTTACTTGACTTATCTATATTTACGTGGTTACTATCTAAATGAGTGCTCAAAATGTCAATGTATCTGTACTTATTTTATACATTATGTGAATATAGGAGTAGGTGCTTAGCTTACATCATGCAGTAGTCTATGAGTCATACCTATATGGACACTTAGGCAGGTACGAATGAGGTAAGATAGAACAGAGGCGTTGAAAATTGGATCGAATTTAAGGAAATGAATATTCTATTACCCGAGTAGGTAACTTATACACAATTGGCGTAATTCAACTTATTAATAAATCGCTCACGCAATTGAAATTTTGTTGACAGGCACTTTCACGCGAAAATATTATAAGAATCTAAATAGAGTACCTAAATTAACTCCAAACAAATTATACGTAGGTACCTATATTTGAAGATGAACATTTTGGAAAAACAAAATATTATCTTTATTAGATTATATACTATTCCATACAAAGTGTTGGGATATATATCCTAAATAGACCAGGCTACGAATATAGATAGCTTCTGCCTCACATTCTCCTCAATAACCTACATATAGGTACTTCTGTTCTGCGGAATCAGTTACGAACAACGTGTAATTAAATTTCAGACGTACCTCGATACCTATTTATGTACCTATTACCTATACCTTTTACCTACGCACTGATATCTTTTGATATTTATACGAGTAACTACTAACCACACTTTAGTTACCCTACTCATTTACAGTGAGGAGATGATATAGTACTTTACTTGGGCCTACATTCTTCCTACAAGTACCTACTTACTTACACGCGTATACGACGATTAGACGATAGCTTACTCTACTTTTTTTTTCTAGTTGAACGAATGGTACAGAAATGGGCACCATTGGTATGGTTGGCTCCTGGAGAGAAATTTTTTCCAAGCGAAGTACCGAAATTTTTGCGTTATATGACGGTTCGTTCGAAAAATGCTGAATTCAGTCATTTACCTATTGGACCGAAGTCCGAAGAAATGTATCTAGTCACTAAATCAAATATCGGTAAGGTGTTTCTTTCCGATTAAGATACCTAAATACTTTTTTTTTCTTTATAAACTGTTATCAATTTTTCGCAAACACAATTTTCAAAAAACTTAGAATGACCATTTTTTAAAGGCAAAAATTGAGAATATTTTACAAAAATTTCATTTTGAAAGAATTGTTTAAAAAGGCAAAATTTGACGTACTTTTTTCAAACGCAGAATGCATAAATAAATTTTTAGGAAAATTTTCCCATGATTTTAAAAGGAAACTTTCAAAAGAAAAAATCTAAAGAAAAATGAGATGATTTTTTTTTTAAATGTTATTTTATTAAAAGAAAATTCTTCAATTCTTTTAAAGAAAGAAATTAAAAAGAAAATTACAATAGAAGGATTTTTAGTTTAAAAATTTCAGTTCTTAATACAGAGTATTTTTATAAAATATTTTTTGAATGATTTTTTTTAACAAAATTTTTTGAGAAAATTGAAAAAAATTGGAGAAACACTTGTATAAGACAATTTAAATTTTTTTCGAGTATTAAAGAGTGAAATTTTCAAAAAAAAATCTGAAGAAAAAATGAGATTTAGTTGTACAAAAAAATTACAAAAACAATCTATAAAATAATTTTATTTTAAGAAATCTTCCAAAGGAAAAATAGATTTTTAAAGAGAATCTTATAAAAGAAACTTTTAATAAAAATTTCGAATTTTTTTCAATAATTTAATTCTGTTATAAGATTTCTTGGAGGAAATCTTTCAATGAGAAACTTTTCAACAAAGAACTTTTCGCGATCAATATTTGGTTCCAAAATTCAAAATTAAAAAAAAAAAAAAAATCAAAAAAATCTGAAGAAAAATT
>FIZV01056305.1:0-13777 GCA_900050545.1 Trionymus perrisii | reverse complement strand
CAAAAAAACATCGATGCAAAAAAATGACTTCTAAATTTTGGAATCATTTTAAAAAAATCTCAATTTTTTTTTGAAAAAGTAAATCTTTGCTTATTAAAAAAATTACGAAATTTTCGAAAAGCAAAAATTTGAAAAGAAAGATATTGTAGGAGAAATTTTTTTCAGATGTTTGAGGAAAACTATTTTTTTTAATCAATAAAATTGGAAAAGTTTTTTAATGAAAAATTTTCAATTGATTTTTTAAAAAAATAATTAGAACAAATTAGTAGATGGGCCAATTCTAGCCATTTTTTAGAAACACGAAGTTTCAAATTTAGGCCTATACATACGAGTATGTAATGTAACAACTCAACCGCAACAGAGTTGTAACAAATTTTAAAATCATACGAAAAGGGTGAAAAATAGAAGTAAGCACATAATTCTGGAATTTTTTGAGCGAAAGTGAGGATATCGATGGATTTTTCCAATCAGGGCAAACAGAGCTGCAACGTACGCCATTTTTTTTTCAATGGGTTTTTTATTCAAATTTGTCTAAACAAAGCCCTTAACTTATCCCCAGAAACAAACTAAAATTTCAAATTCTTCTGATTCTTTTGTTTTAAACACTGTTTTAAACGTGTTTTAATTTAAACAGCAAATTTTTGTAATTTTAAACAATGTTTTAAACATAACATTTTTTTAAAAAACTGTTAGTGTTTTTTCTTTTACAGCTTTGTTGACTGCTCTGACGCTGGTTCCGACGCTGTTTTGGAAAAGTAAAGAATCTTTCAATTTTCTAATTTTCCTCAAATAATTTGTAACATTTTTGGAAAAAATAAATTTCAAAATTTTTGTGAAAGAAGACGTTTTAAAATTTCGTAGAGAAGTTTTTAAAAATGTTAATAAAATTTCTTTTGGAAAAAATGTATGAAAAATCGATCATTTTTTTGTTTTGAAAAAGGAAAAACTTGAAAATGAAAAGATCGACGATCGATCTTCAAAAAAAAAAAAAAAAAAAAAGGTTCCAAAGTTGTTCCAAAGGTTCAAATAAAATTCTGTTTGTTACTATCCTATCTATACAAAGGGAATTTTGTCATCACTGTTTTTCCTACACTGCATGAAATCCAATTGGAGAATTTTGACTTGAGATGAAAATTAAAAAAAAATAAAAATAAAATTGAGAGAAAAATTCTTGTGAATTGAAATTTGTTGTTGTTCATATGTGGTTTTATTTCATGCACGAAGTAATGTAACGTAACCTATGTCCAAACATTCTTCACTGTTTTCGTGGATTCGATTTAATTTCTCCATCGAAAAGTTCTAAATTTATCGAACAGAAGTGAAAGATATATCGCGCCACAGTTTGAAATAAAGGATTGTTAACCTTGTCGGAAATTTTATGAATTACATTGTGAAAAAATCCTATGTCAAAGCTTATATCATTTGTATCGTAATGTGTTTCTCTGATAAGTATTGGTAAAATATTATTTGGAAGTTGCTACCGTGCGCTGAAACGAACTTCAACAATGCTAGTCCAGGAACCAGTTCAGGTACTTATAGGCCATCAACTACACTGCATAATGCAGTGTGCATGTAATACTTTGCATTGATTCTTCGACTCTATTTCATATACATGGACTATTGGTAGAAAATATCGCTTTAGTTGATTTGAAAGTCTTACATTTTGTTTTGTGTGCGTGATTTCTTGTGATTTGAATTGAAACCAATTCTTCAGTTATCAGCGTTGTTGTATGTCAGTGATATCACTACAGCATATTTCTGTGTAGTTTGATAAGATGAGCTGTCATATCACTGTAATAGATTTGTAACTATTTTCGATCTCAATATTAGAATTATGCATTTAAATGAGTAACTAAACTTTTGTTTTTAGGCAGCGATATGGAATTGCCTGAATCATTATGATTTTGCCGACGCCATATTTCTCGCCGAACGACTGCGAGCCGAAGGTATTATTTTAAAATCATTTTTTCGTAATGGTTACCACTTGGCAGAAGTAATGAAATAAATATGTTTGTAATTTCAGTGGATTCGGATGAAACGCTGTTTCTGTTGGCGACGTGTTACTACAGAGCTGGTAAAAAAATGCAAGCCTACTCGGCTTTACGGGCTAGAAAACTGAGCTCGTCCAAGTGTAAATTTCTCATGGCGAAATGTTGCGTCGATTTAGAAAAGTTTGTGGATTTTTTCGTTGGTCGATATGAAGTTCAAATTGTATCCGCTTTCATTGTAACTGTAACTTACGCCTGATTGTAGGATACCCGAAGCCGAACTTGTTCTGACGGGCGGTGACGTAACGAGATTTCAAACTGTTGAAGATGTAGAAAATGAATATGGCGAAGAGTCGGCCTTTGTTTTACAAATAATCGGCCGAATATATTATAAATCTGAACGTAACATTCGGGGAGCTGATGCGTTGCGTAAGTCGTTGAAAATTTGCCCGTACTTGTGGCAATCTTATAAAGAGCTTTGTGATCATGGCGAAAAACCCGACCCGAATAAAGTTTTCCAAGTTATTCAAAATGATACATCCATCAGCTGCCAAAATTCGTTCAACGTAGGATCCAATAATATGAACGGACACGTAGAAAACATCGTTTTTAACAGTAATAATAGGTAAGTGGAGAACTTAAATTTTTTGATTAGAAAACAAATAAGTTCGTCAAAGTTATTACAGTAGTGTATCTGTGCGATTGCCTAATTATGTGTACTGTTTTCTGTTCCAACAGTAGCACTCCCGTTCAAACGTTAGGATTAATCGTTAATAACTCGATGAGTGGAATTAGACAATTCACTCCGGACGAGAGTCAATTTTCGTTACTTCGCGCCCCGCCGGCAGCCTCGAAACCTAATAAATATCGCAATTTATACGGATTAAGTCCGCTTTCACCAAGTTTTGGAGTTTTACCGCTAGATTCGAGTCCTGCAGATGGGTACGTGATCTCGCCCAGCGGAACTTTGCCAGAAAATGATGATCAAAAAATCATCCCCAAGCGACAGTTGCTCGGTAAGCTTACGCCTATTTATTCCTTGTTTTGTTTCTACGATTACATTTTTACGATTTCCAATTGACGTTGCGCAGCACGGAAAGAAACTATAACTCCTTTACAAATTGCCAAGCCGGTGGTATTCAGTCAGTCTGGTAATACAGCTCTAGTAACGAACACGCCTAACATACCAGCGTCCGCTCCACTTCGCAGAAGTTCGCGGGTTACCAATAATAATTATAACGTTAAAGAAAACAACAAAAGTCCTAAATTCACCAGTCCCAAGTCACCGTCGCGTAAAACCAAATTGCTCAAGTCGTCGAAAAATAGTAAAACGACCTTTGGCGATTTCAACGAAAAAAATAAACACGAAATCGATAACAACTTATCGATTCAAAGCGCTTGTCATCAAGTTTTAGCGTTGCAGAAGCAGTCAATGGGTATGACGTTATTCATTTTATTTTTAAAAAAAAAGAATTGTTCCATGTTTTCTGTAACTAATTTCATTTTTGCTGTTCGTAGAAGGATTGATGGCTCTATTACGTAATTTCGGAAAAGCGTATTTATATCTGGCGCATTACGACCTAAATAAAGCATTGGAGGCTTTTCTCGATTTACCAATGCCTCAGCAGAATACCTCTTTGGTGATGTCGTACTGCGGTAAAGCTCATGTAGCTTTGCACCAATACAAAGAAGCCATTAGGTATCAAGACGTCGACAGCTTGTATTCGATCGTAGATCTGTACACATTGTAACCATATCTCACGTTACAGATATTTTGAAAAAGTACGAGAAAAAGAGCCTTATCGCGATAGCATGATGGAAATATACAGTACGGCGTTATGGCATCTACATAAAGAGAAAGATTTGTCATCGTTAGCTCACGACTTGTTGCAGTGTGATCGTTACAGTCCGTCGACCTGGAGTGTTGCTGGTAATTGCGTATCATTGCATAAAGAGCACGACGTAGCTATTAAATTTTTCGAAAGAGCTGTCCAGGTATTGAAAGCTATTCGAACTTGTTGAGAATTCGTTAACTTTTCTCTAGTGTTATCAAATTAACGTTGCGTTATTGGCGTGCTATTTTTACAGTTGGATCCGGATTTCGCGTACGCCCATACTTTATTAGGACACGAATTCGTAATTACTGAAGAATTGGATAAAGCTATGACGTGTTATAGGCACGCGATACGTGTCGATCCTAGACTGTACAATGCATGGTAAGAAGAAGAAAAAAATATGTATACGAATAGTGAGCAGTCTCAACCGTTATTTTTGAACGGATTAACGATACAGCAAAAGAAATAGAATCGTGTTGACTGTCTTATGATTGTGGAGAGGTCGCAGAACGCTCTCACGTGATAATAACTTCAACTGCTTTTGAGAATTCTGAAAGACCGCTGATATTAATTTTTATCTCATTTGCAGGTATGGATTAGGCAGTATATACTACAAACAAGAAAAATATCAATTGGCTGAAATCCATTATAAAAAAGCATTATCCATTCATCCGACGAGTGCTGTAATTATGTGTCATATCGGAGTGGTAAGTGTTGTTCTGCTAGGAACATTTCAACTGTGTAGTGTTTCGCAGCATTTTGTCAAAATATTGACGCCCTGCGGTTTTTTCAGGTTCAAAATGCGCTTCAGAAACCATTTACCGCGCTAGACACATTGAACGAAGCTTTACAAATACATCCAAAAAGCGCCCTATGTAAATTCCATCGAGCTAATCTATATTTCCACAGCGGTCGGTACCAGGAGGCTTTACAAGAGCTTCAAGAACTACAGGAATTGGTGCCGAAAGAATCGTCTGTTTTTTATCTTACCGGAAAAGTAATATTTTCCATTCGAATATCAAAACTACAAGTATGAACTGCTGGAACACTCGTTGATAACTTACCTACGTATTCTCGACGTTCACAGGTTCATAAAAAATTAGGCAACGATCATTTGTCATTAATGTACATTAGTTGGGCTACGGATCTGGATCCGAAAGGTGCTAACAGTCAAGTTCGAGAGGCCAGCGATCCGTTAATAAACAACAGCGTAGTTCCCGATATGGGTATGACTTGAATTTGACATAGATCATTATTGTTGTAGAAAATGCGCGTCTGGTTAACTAAAGTTTACCGTGTGTGTTGTTTTCTTGTTCTAGGCGGTGTATTGTCGCCAAGCGGTGATCAGCCGGCAGAAGGTACGTCAACGGAAGCGCTCACAACTCCGGCGCAAGCATCGATTACGGAACCAGTCGACATGGATGAAACGCTGTAATCGCAACGAACTAGCATTTTTATAATACTTCAAATTCGTAGTCGCTTTAAGGCCTTCTTACATATGTACTAATATTATGGACACGCATACACGTTAACTTGGTCAAATATTCATGTTATTATATGTAAATTTACAAACAAAAATTTCTTTTGTCAAATTGTACCTATTTGTTTATGTAATTTTTAAAGATTTGTATTTTAATCGGCAATTATGTTTATGAATGGGATATCGAAATTGTATATTTAAAGATTTCTATTGAATGTTTTTTTTTCTACGTATTATTTTATTTAAGACTGATCGTTGTTCGATATAAAAGAATGATTATCGCTTGCGTTATCAAAACGAAAAAAAAAATTATTTATAAAATATGTATTTATGTAAGTATTAAGTTGTATGAATGAATTTTTTCGCGTTTTCTTCTTTGTCGCTGAATCGTAATTTATACCTTATGTATAAAAAAAAATTATACGCGTTAGCATTATCGATTGTTGAAAATATATTCTGCTTTTTCCCTCATTTTCCTAGTTGAGGTGTATTTTCGCGAACTTGAACTCGAACTTTTCTAGATGACAGACGACAAGAATCAAGGTTATTTCGAAAGATCGCACAATAGATGCACCTGCATCTAACTGATTCGTTGAAATGGAATTTGATTTTTGGGGGTAAAATTTTGAAATCACGAAATTGGCGGAATGCAGCCTGATAATCGATTTCAGTTTTCTAATCAGGGATGAACGTAGAACAAGTCATTCAAATTGGAGTTTCAAAAGAATTACCCTTAAAAACTGTTTTTATTATAAAATTTTATCCTTTACACTTTCCTTTTCAAGTGTTTCGTACGAACATGAAGTGAGCCCTATAATTCGAAAACCCGAGTTGCGAATGTAGAACCTAAGTTGACATGCCAAATTTATTCAGCCAATGGCGTATTCAAGTCATGGAAGTCCGACTTCCCTCCAAATTTTCAAAGAAATAAAATTTTTATGAAATGATTTAAAAAAAAAAAAAAAATCTTTAAAAAATTTTCCGCGTCGATTCAGATTTTATCTTCCATGAATTGAATTTTTGCATAATTAATTAATTTTATTATACCTAATTTATAAACAGAAATTGTTAGAAAAACTTAAAAATGTTTGAACTTTAGAACAATAATTTAAAAATTAGACAAGGAGAAAAAAATTATTATCTATATTAAAAAGAGAAAGAAATTGAAGTGAAAAGAGTTTTAATTTTTCAATTTGCACTTTTTTAGGTAGTTTTAACAGAGTTCTAGTTTTATGTTTCTTTTGATATATTTTGGAGGTGCGTTGGTGGGGGGGGGGATGATTTTTTTTACTAGGCTATTCCTAAAAAAATTACAGCTTATGCATTACTGAAAATTCGAAATTTTTGAAAATTTATAATTTCGAAAAATCATTAGATCATTAAAAAATGATGATTTTTTAAATTTGTCAGTTTTCGAAAGTTTGGCAATTTTTAAAAATTTAACAATTTTTGAAAATGTGATAATTTTTGAAAAACCACTTATTTTTGCGAATTGGAGAATTTTAAAAAATTCAACAATTTTGGAAAATTAATCAGTTTTTGAGAAAATTTCAATTTTTGAAAATTTACAATTTCGGGATCATTAAAAATTATTAATTTTTGAAAAATTCTACCATTTTGAAAATTTTTGGAGAAACGTGTCTGTATGGGAAACTAACAACTTCAAGAAATTTGACAAAATTTGAAAAGGTGGAAAATGATTTTTTAAAATTTGACAATTTTAGAAAATTGCTAGGTTATTAAAAATTAACAATTTTCAGAAAATTCTGCAATTTTTAAAATTTTATAATTCTTGAAAATTTGGAAATTTTTGAAAAATTGCAATTTCAAAATGTTATTAAATCATCAAAAAAAAATCTGCAAATTTTGGCAATTTTGCAATTTTTGAAAATTTGTCATTTTTTGAAAATTTGTCATTTTTTGAAAATTTGGCAATTTTTGAAAATTGGCAATTTTTGAACATTTGGCAATTTTTGAACATTTGACAATTTTTGAACATTTGACAATTTTTGAAAATTGCTAGGTTATTAAAAATTAACAATTTTTAGAAAATTCTGGGATTTTTAAAATTTTTATAATTCTTAAAAATTTGACAATTTTTGGCAATTTTGCAATTTTTGAAAATTTGACAATATTTGAAAATTTGACAATATTTGAAAATTTGTAATTTTTTAAATATGTGGTAATTTTTAAAAATTTGTCTATTTTTAAATATGTGGAAATTTTTAAAAATTTGTCTGTTTTTAAATATGTGGAAATTTTTGAAAATTTTGCAATTCTTTAAAAAATTTGACAATTTTTGAAAATTTTGCAATTTTTAAAAAATTGACTATTTTTAAAAATTGCTAGGTTATTAAAAATTAACGATTTTTAGAAAATTCTGCAATTTTTAAAATTTTATAATTCTTGAAAATTTGACAATTTTTGGCAATTTTGCAATTTTTGAATATTTGATAATTTTTGAAAATTTGACAATATTTGAAAATCTGTCAATTTTTAAATACCTATGTGGTAATTTTTAAAAATTTGTCTTTTTTTAAATGTGTGGAAATTTTTGAAAATTTCGCAATTTTTAAAAATTTCACAATTTTTGAAAAGGTCACGATTTTTGAAAAATCCGTGAATTGCAGAATTTTAGAAAATTCAACGAATTTGAGAAATTCCATAATTTTTGAAAATTTTGCAATTTAAACAAGTCAATAATTTTTTTAAATGTAAAAAAAAAATACTCTGACTCGAATTTTTTAAAAAATGGTACATTCTTCAAAAAATTGAATTTTTTATTCATTTTATAAAATACCCCTCTCCCCCTTTGAAAAAGTGATACTGTAATGCATCAAGTTTCTGACTTCCCTGTATTTTTCCTCTCATAATCGCCACTGATTCGGACCAATCCAAAATAAAATCAAAGTTTTACAGCTAGGCATGCATACAAGTAGACGTAGACTCCGTGTAAATGTTTGCATTGGTATTTACTATCAAGTAGGTACCTACCTACTTAATAAGGTGTTGACAAGAAATCCATCGAGACATGACAATACAGATTTTTTTTCCATAGAAGATGAAATACATCCTTACAAAAAAAGAAGTACAACATAAAAACAGATGTAAATAATACTAAATTGGAATTTTTTAAAAGTACCTTCGCTGGAAAAATTCACTAAGCAGAAGACACACGCTACTAATAGGGAATTGAAAACGTAAATTACAACCATTAAGTATAAACTATAATTACAATATAAATTGTTTAAAGGCAAGCATAACAATAATTACACTAATCAAAAATACATAATGTACCGTAATCATTATAATGAAAAACAATATCGGCTCGTTTAATACGGGGCGAAGATAATCGTAAAACATGTACGATGTTACTTGTAAAACATTTTTTCAATTCGATTCGATGTAAAAATGATGAACACGAAGAGGAATAGCTTAAGGCAAGTTTCATTTTTCAAACTCAACTGGAAGACTAGAAAATGTAACTTTTGCAAATTTATCAAAAATCGTCAAGTGTAAGTGTCCGAGCATAACTTGCAGTTTTACAAGTTGGCCAAAAAATAGGCGAATATAGCTATTTACAAAAAGTATCAAATTGAAACTACCTAACCTAAGTAGATACCACCGAGCTTAACTTCACGAACATCTAGATACTTTGGGATAAGTACTCAAAGGATGATTTACAAATTTTCCACCAACACAGACCACAATATGTCTAGTTAAATCGGTGCTATTGGTGAAGCGTTTTAAACACACGTTACAACTGAATGGCTTTTCACCGGTATGTAGCCTAGAATGTCTCGTAAGGTCCGGATTGGTCCGGAATGACTTTTTACAAACTTGACAAATGAACGGCTTGTCGTTTGTATGTATTCTGTAATGGCGCGTCAGATCTCCGCTAAATTTAAAGTTTTTATTGCAAATGACGCAAGAGTGAGGTTTATCAGGAGTGTGAATTTTACGATGTCTGGTTAGATCGGAACATCCTTTGAAACATTTCTTGCAGATTTCACATTCGTAAGGTTTTTCTTCGCTGTGTATTCTGCTATGTCGTTTAACGTCAGCCGTTGTACTAAACAGTTTACTGCAAGTAACGCAAGCGTAAGGTCTTTCTCCTGTGTGAACTCGTGTGTGCCTGGTTAAATCGGCGTTACTTCCGAAACACTTGCCGCATATATTGCAACCGTACGGTTTCTCCCCAGTGTGTGCCTACAAAACGGTTAAAAACAAGTTGAAACGCTTTCAAATGGAAACTTTACACGCGTAGCATGTGAGATGAAAAGCAGCTCTTACTCTGACGTGACGTTTTACGTCTCCCGACGATATAAAATGTTTATCACAATATGGGCATGCATAGGGTTTTTCTCCAGTATGAATTCTCGTATGTCTAGTGAGATCGGAATTACTTCTAAAACCTAAAATGTTGATGATACACTTGATTAAAAAGTGGCGAAAAACAGACAGCAGATGAAAGTCAAATCAATACTTTACCTTTATTGCATACGTTGCAGATGTAAAGTTTTTCGTCAGTATGTATTTTCAAATGTCTTTTAAAATCTGAAGAGTTTACGAAACGTTTGCTACACGTTTCGCATTTGTACTTTTTTTCTTTATTGTCCACCTTGATATATTTATTATTCATCATCATATTAGTTGGCTTTTGCTTAATATCCGGTTTATGGATTTTACGATCTAACGCTTGCGAATTCAAGTCATGGTTCATTGATTGTTCGAATGGCTTAAGAGTATTATTCAGATGAGCTTTGAATTGTTCTTCAAAAAAAGCTAGTTCCGCGTTGCTGGCATCATTTCTTGGTATATATTCGTCCACCATCGGTTTATCAAATTTAACTGGATTCATGGATTCTTTAATGTTCTGCCTATCGAAGCATTCATACTTGACAAAATTTTGCTTATTCATCGAATCCAACAAATCTTTCACCATGTAGGTCTCCAAAAGTGAAGGTTCCGTTTGCACTGATTTTTCTGATTGGTGATTAAACAAACCCACCAATGTTAATCCGCTATAAAAACAGCTTTCCATTTTGTCCGGATTGAAACCATTCAAAAATTACACCATAAGATGCTAGGCTTCGGAAGATGAGTATTTTAAAGCTGGCAAATGTCGATACGGACTTCACCAATCACAGAATATTAACTATGATATAAAACGGTCACTGCAAGCAAATTAGTTATTGTTCTGATTTCAAATATACATACGTAATTATCTTCATTTTTTTATAATCGAAGTTTTTATGTCTTATCCAAAGATCAAACACAACTTTATAATATTGAAGATACTTACAATTATTATGTTTAGTTTCAAATTCAAGTCACTCGATTCGGAATTTAGAAAACTTTTTAATATTCACGTAAAATGATAACAAAATTAAAATTTTCATTGGAAATGGAAAGCAATGAAACTTGCAAGATGACAATCATCGTCGGTGGACGGGGATGATGAAAGGAAAAATCATCGATGAGGGAAAATAAATGAATTGAGCGAAGCATTCCGCTAGGGTCGCTCTTGCTGAACTTTCAGAAAATACGAAAACTCGAATACGAAACATTTTTTTTTTCATAGAACTTTGGGTTTTCAAACGTTTTATTCATATTTGACCTGCTTGAAAATTGAAATTTTATAAACAAAAGTTAATCTTATTTCGATTAATATTTTCTTCAAGGAAAAAAATCGAAAGTTCAATTCAGCCTTCTTGATTTTGCGCACCGGTGACTGATGAGCCGAGCACTTGTACCTAGTTAGTAACGTTATTTTACCTATTTTGTCGTTTTTTTTTTTTTTTTTTTTTAAGTTCAGCAGCCCATGCTTGCTAGTTATAGTTACCACTTAGGCACTTACCAGTGCTGGCAGTGCTATAGTAATGTTGGGTCTTGAGTCCAAGTTGGGAAATTAATTATCAACTATAAAGAACTAAAATAAAGTGATTTTCGTTTTTCTATTCGGAATTTAAATCTTTTCTATTCCACAGATATGGTTATATCTTTTACTTTAATTTAATTTTGTATTTCAAAATCTCAAAAATATTTGCGTGTGCGCCCTATGACTTGCCTATGACAATTTTGATTTTTTAAATGAAAATGTATTTTTTACTATTTACACAAATTACTTTGTCTTTCTGATTGGAATTTTTCAATTTCGTCTCCATTTTCTTATAATATTGTAATCATTTTTTTTAATTTAGCTTTCAGTGATTCTATGGTAGATACTGACGTTAACAAAACAACGTATAAGTAGGTAGGTAGGTAGGTACCTACAAAAACAATAAACTCTACTGTTGCGGTAAAAATAGGCTAGACAATCATACCTAGACTGCTAAACCCACCTATACCCATTCACCTATTCACAAAATGTTTAGGCCTACAGAAATACTCGAGAACAAATTAAAAAAAAAAAATTTGAACCCATTTGAATAAAAATTCTCAGGGGTATAAAATTATGTCTCTTAAGTGAATGAAAAATAAAGTACCTAGTGACTTGTAAAGAAAAAACTTTAAAAATAGGAAGTTGAAGAAAAAATGTTGACGTGTTTTATTTGCATAGGTTTTAAATTTCCTTTTTTTACATGAATTTAGGTATACGCGTAGAGTTAATGCTACGTTTTACGTTTTAAATACGAGTAATGTATAATATATTATCGATTTTTAGAGAATAACGACTGAATTACCAAGGAGCGTTTAAAAATTATAGGGGTGGAACTTGGTGCTCGCGCCAAGCGCTGCTACTCGTTACATCATGCAGCAGACAGGAACAGTTAAGTCGCAGTCCCTGTTCGTCGATGGTAGTCATTCGCGTTTGTGTACGTTTTTTGTCGATGTTTCGAACGCATTCGAGTACCATGTCGACTTATTTTTCGAACGAAGCAAATTACGCGATGCTTCATGTGTAACTGGACAGTTATCATGTCCGGCCAAGGTGTTGTGGAAAGAGCTAGTGCCGAACTTTCAAAACGGATAAATGGTCTCAGCCTACGAGTAGGCAAACAACACCGAAATGTCGGCAAATCTAGCAGCGTAATGGAAAGAATGACGAACGTATTCTGCGGCAACAGCAACAACACCACCACCGCCAACAACAACAACAACAATAATAATAATCATAATAACAATAATAATAATAATAATAATAATAGCAGTTGTAATAATATAAACGTGAGTAATTCAACGTGTCCGTCGCCTATGCCGGTTTCAACAGCACCTGACAGGATTAGATGTAGAAGCGGTAAAACTCCTCAACAACTTCGAAGAGCTGTCTATATTAAATCCAGACCGATCACTTTGAACGAGTTGTTTTTGGATGAAGAATTTTTATGTAAATTTTTTTGGTTTTTTACGTCCGTTGATAGATCGAATCTAGCTCGCGTTTGTTCTCGCTGGAAAGAGCTTTTATATCGCAATCAGAAATATTGGTCGGGGTTATCATTAAACGTGCATTGTAAACAGTTTCGACAATCTTCTAGTTACGAAAAAACGAGACTTTACGCTTCTTTTATACGCAGAGGACTTCGATCCCTAGGAATGATCGGTGCCAAAGACGAAGATATTATTGATATGATGAACTATTTTCCACTCGGATCCAAACACGTACATTCGGCAGTGTTGAAATGGTGCGGAATCTCTGACAAAGGATTAGAAAACTTTATGGAACATCTCTTGGTAAGTTTACCAGTTGAACTTCTACCTATACTTACCTTATTATGTAGCTTAAAATTGTAGGTAGGTAGATTTACATTCTTTCCTTCGCTTCGTGTAGGTACTTAGTTCGTATTTACAATTTGGTATGTCTGGTGCCTGCCTATATATTATATGTGTAAACTGTGTATGGATCATTTTAGGTACCTAGGTAAGGTACTGGATACATTATGCACTTTAACAGTAACTCTCGAGCTTGGTATTTATTTTTCTTAAATCAAATTCGTTTTAGACTACGTATCAGTACATGTATAGTACATTTATCTGTACATCTATTATTTGACTAATAAGCACCTATAGGTATAAATATGCGCATAGATAGGGAATAGAGGGTTCACTTATCACGATATTTAAATGTCATTGTCAACTTTCCAATGATTTTGATACTCAAAATTCTCGAAATACTGGAGGAGGAAAAATTGAAAAACTGATTGAAAGATATAGGAATTGAAATGTTGTTCAACTTTACGACCTAACGATTGATCAAAATTTTTTTCAAATGTTGCAAACCCCAAATGCAAACATAGTCAGCTATTGAACTATATTTATGTACTTACACTACTTACGCATTAGCATTTTCCTTTACAGAATGTAATTGATGATACTATGCCAAGTCTAAATTAACGAAACAATGTCACATAACACGGTTAAATTTAAACATGAAATAGAGCTTTTTTCATCACTCATCGGTTTACATTTTGCACCATAGGTAGATATATTTATATATAAACTGAGGCGCACCCAAAAAAAAAAAAAACACCCCC
>FIZV01056244.1:0-11034 GCA_900050545.1 Trionymus perrisii | reverse complement strand
CAAAAAAAAATTAAATGTTGACAATTCATTTTTTTAATTTTTTTTTTTTTTTTTTTTTTCAAGTAAAAAAAAAAAAAAAATCGGGGGGTGTCGGTGCTTTGGTGTTTGGGGGGGGGGGGGGGGGGGGGGGGTACGTAAAAATATCTGAATCTTTCGTTGAGTGGGGAGGGCTTTCAAATTTTCGTAGAAAAAATCGTTGCTTTTGGAAAATAAAATCTTTAAATTTCTTCAGGAGCAATTTTTCTAGAGAGAGAAATAAATTTTTAAATTTTTTGGGAGTAAAAAATTTTGAACTTTTTTAGAATAAGTAAATTTCCAATTTTTTGGAAAGCGAGGGCAATTTTTTTGAAACAATTTTTTCAATTTCTTTTGAAGAAAAATAGCTTTAATTTTTTTTTGGAATAAATTTCAATCTCTTAATTTTATTCGGAGAAAAAATTTCTCCAATTTTTTGGCCGGAACTATTTTTCTTTAAATCTTTGGAGAAAAAATCTTTAAACTTTTTCAAAGTAAAATATCTTTCAATTTATTGGAGTGAAAAAATTCTTATTTTTTCAGTGTCCTTGAAGAAAAAAATATTTTTACTTGTTTCGGGGAAAAATTCAATTTCTTTTGTGAAAAAATTTCGAATTTTTTTTTGGAACAAAAATCTCTGATTTTTTTTGAAAAAAAAAATAAACCCTTAAAATGTTCTATCTGCCATACCACTAATTTGTGCACCCTAGAAAATTCCAATTTGACGGCTTTGTAACTTCTCGGCGAATAGATATGTTTCTAGTTTCTAATTATAAATATTTTTCTAGAATATCAAAATCAAGTCAAACCACAAAAGTTTTGGAATGTAAAACCAAATTGGAATTATAACGATGAGAACTACAAGGAAAGTAATTGTAATAATTTAAAAAATGTCAAAGTTCAGATTGGTCAGCCTGTTAAACAAGTGAATAATGTACGTATCCAAAATTCCAGATATTTTTTATATCGATAGTAATAAATAATAACGTAAAATTAATTATTCTTTGTTTTTTTCAGGTCTGTAAAATAAATCCAATTCGAAATAATTCCATTAAAAAAGTGAAAAATATTATAAGACCGCTTGTTGTATACGACGCTCCTAAACCATATATTCAAGTATCTATAATTTATTTTCGATTAAATTTTCTAACGTAAAAGTTAATCAATTTCCTAATACACTTGGTTTTTAAAATTGTAGAAAGGGTTTGTTCAAGAAGTGACCAAAAAATTCGCCGAAGAATCGTATAAATATAAAATAGAAGACGAAATGAAAAAGTAAATAATCATACAGTAAACTACGAGTGTAAATGATTGGACTCCTTTTTAAAATCATATTCTTACTTCCAGAAGAAAAAAAATGCAAACTTTGGACAAAAGTTGTAAAAAAGAACCATCCAAGAAAGAAATCATTCAACAACCAGCGTATTACTGGAAGTTTCAACCAACTAGGTATGAAATTAAACCATAAAATATTTTTCTCATTGTGAGGACATGAACGCTAAATTTCAAACGACATTTTCAGTCGAGTGAGAATTCTCACCAACAACAGTCCGTGTAATTTCCGTCAAATGCTCAGACCGATTCAAGATCCGCCTACAGAATCATTACGAAAACGTATGGTTGAAAGATCTCAGAAACTAAATGGTGTATAAAAACGTAATACCTCGAGCATTAAACATAATTATGAGGTAAGAAACCTCGAATCATGAAAATGAAACATATTTGAATCTACTCATCGTGTAACGATTTTTACTTGAACTAGTCAGATGGATACTTTTTAAAATGAAAATATACTGAAGGCATAATGGTCTATTTTTACGTACATTCCATGTAGGCATATTTACGATTAAGATTTTTTTTATCGTTATTATTAGTGAATGCAAAATATTTTTTCCTCTCCAGAATTTTTGACGTTTTAAAAAAAAGGAAACCAATGATGATTTCGTTTTGTTTCGAATTTCGATTATTTAGAGTACAGTACAAATAATAATGAAGGCAAGATTTGCTTTAGAGCTTGTTTTTCAAAAAATTAATTTACTATTGGTACCTACATCGTATACTTCAAATGAAAATACTAGTCTCATTTTACAAATCAAAATATTTCTCTTGTTTTTAATTTATCATTAAAATGGCGTATCTGCGGTTTTTTGAAAATCAATTTTTACTTTTAGAAAAAATTAACAATTTGTCATTTTCTGTTTTTCCCCCCTTTTTTTTAAACATTGTTTTAGGCTAATTTACATCCTATCATTTTCACACAAGGTTGTCAAAAAATTCAAAATTGGCGAAAATACAAAATGTAATTAATATTGTGATTTTTTCTAATATTAGTGTCACTTTCTCTACATTGTGTTGGGAATTTTTTATTTAATTATTTACATTATAAGTTTACGTACGAAAGCGAAACTACACCTTGTGTTTAATTATAATTACCTAGGTTAAAGGCTGAAATGATATTTTATTGATAGTTAAGCTGTGATTTTACATTTTTCCCCTCATTCATCTTGAAACATTTTTTCAAAGGTTTATTTACAAAAATCAAATTCATATGTAATTTCGTTCCTATGATTATTTGTACATTCCGTTGTATTCATGAACAGTGTGTTTTTATTTTTATTTATTTTGTTATGTTATTTATTTATTTATTGTTCGTGTATTTGTTACAATAAATATTTATTGATTTACCTCATTAACGATTATTTTTGAGAAAAAGAAAACAATTCTAATTAAAAATTAGGCACAGCAAAAAAGTTGATTAAGAATTACGAATTTATTCTTTCAAAATTCGATTTTTCTATAAATAAAACTACAAACATAATAATTCATAATTAATTAATTACGTACTATACTCGTAAATACAAAATTTTTAAAACGATAAAATTCATAAATAACAGCTGATTTCTGGAACAAACTTCATGGAGAAGCATTAGACATTCAGATATTTCAGATTGGTAACTGCGACTTGTTTCATGTCGTTGGGTTTCATAAAATACGAAGTATCGTAGATGGAATCGGGCTTAGGAATAAATGGCGGCTCAATGGATAGTAAATTATCCCAGTTTAAATCACTAAATAAAGGCATGTCACGTAAATCAGCCCCGGTATGTCTCTTTTCTGGATCCAAAGTTAACAGCGATTGGATAGCGGCTTCCATTTCCGGAGACAATGCTTCATCTTCTTGAGGCCATTCTAATCCTAAACGAAATTCCAAAGTAATGAAAAAAAAATCAACGCGACATACAAAAAACCGAAATAAAACAACTGTGAGCTTACTTAGGTTTAATATGTTTTGAAATACTTCTTGAGGCGTATCTCCACTAAACGGCAAAGCTCCAGTGGTCATTTCGTACAAGCAAACACCAAGTGCCCACCAATCTACTCCAGAACCTGAGAATAGAAATAAAATCGATAATTGGTCAAATTCATTACTCATGATTATAATTTTCTTCAATTTACCAACCGTGTTCCGATCTCAACAATAATTCCGGTGCTAAGTAATCAGGTGTGCCTAATATCCTGCTATCAGTCGGTTTAAATCCTCTTCTTAAAATTCTTGGAGTACGGTGCGGTGTACGATTATTACAAGGTGTCCTTATCGGACTCATAAGAGATTCACCCTACAAAATGCAAATTTGAAAAAACTATTCTCAAAACAGAAATAAAATAAAACGATGTACCCACCAATGTGGAAGTAAACGAATTTTGTTTACTCGAGTTTATTTGTTTGATAAGAGGAACATCACCCGAAGCTGTACCGTTTGCTGCATTGACCGGAGTAGAAAACATAACGGTCGGTTTCTTATTGTCCAGCAGAACTCGTCTGTTTGCAACAATCATAATAATGAATTAATTCAACTTGAAATTTTTAAAAAATGCAATGAACCATTGCTTACTTTTTTTTTAATACACTTTTCAAAGGACTGAATTTTGTAGCTTCTGAATGAAAATGAAACGTATTTTGATCTCTCACCGGAGTACAGGTGTTGGTTATATCCAATAATTTAACATCTTGAGTGAGACCAGTGCTGTTTCTATTGAGTGGCGAAGAACAAGCGATATCAACGTGACAAAAATCAATCGGTCTTTTTCTTTTTAATGGTCTACCTTCCAAGTTCGGTCTTTTAAATGATCTGCGAATGGAAGTATAGAAGTAATAAACCTACGTTATTTTTCAACTAATTTATTGTAACCAAGTCTATACCTGTTTGTAGACAAAGGCGATGGAGTAAACATCGAAGAATCGTAATTCGGTTTCAGTTTGGAGTAACAACTGCAAGGTAGGCTTATTTCTTTGGAACAACAGGCACAGGTTTCATAAGTAGAAGAAGATACATTTAGGCTGGAATCAGCTGAGTAAAAAGGCAAAAAACCGGATAAGTTTTGCTCATCGCCTACTGGCGAATCAAAAGCATTAACTTTATCGGGTGTTCCCTGAAATGATACGTCGACCATCAATATTTGTTTTAGAAGCACTCGAGTTGAAATGAAAATTGTGGTACTTACGAACGATATGTGTGACGTTAAAGAACAAATCTGACCAGGAGTTCTAGCATTCAACTGACACCCTGGGGTTCTGTGTATTAGATCTGATACCTCGAGATCTAAAACTCAAGTACTGATAATTCGAAATATTTGGAACGACCGCAATAAAAAAATTATTGAAAAAAAAATCAAAAATTACCTCTGTGAAGCGTGACTTGGCTTAAACCAAAATCTGTTAATTTTAAATGCCCGGTTTCAGCTATTAAAACATTGTCTGGTTTCAAGTCTCGATGTATGATTCCGTGCCTATAAATTATATTCACATGATTGTAGAATATACTCAAATGTAAAACGAAATACTCTCACATACCTATGCAAATATTGCAAAGCCAGTGTGATTTCGGCGCAGTAAAATGCAGCCATGCTTTCTTCAAAATATGTATAGACACTCAATAACGACTTCAAATCACCACCGATCATGTATTCCATAACCTGAAAACAGTACGATCAATGATGGATGTTGATTGTAGTTCAAAGATATTTTCTTGATCATTACTTACCAAAAAAATTCTAGTTGGTGTTTGTAAAGAATAAAATAACTGCACACAGAAAGGGCTTCTGGATAGGGCTAAAGCGTTTCTCTCATTCACAACTGAAAAATTATTCCCGCGGAAAATTTACACCAATGGTAGATTTAATAATAGGTTTTTGAAAACGACAAAAATGCCTATAAATTACCTTGAGAAACCATGTTCTTATTTATCATTTCAGATTTTTTCATCACTTTTATGGCATAAATTACATCCTTGTGACTGGTTTTTCGACCTAAATAAACCTCTCTGAAACATTTAAATTTTAAAGTGACATTATAAAACGTTTTCCTTATAAAATTTACCATGAACGAAAAATATACGTACCCAAAAGCACCTCGACTGATAGCTTTGAGAACTTCGAAATCTTCTATACTAGGCGCCTATTACACAAAATATCGATATTGACATGCCGCTACTAATCCAAAGATCACAAATATTCAACAACTCACTTTAAAAGCCTGCGATTTTGCAATGGTTTGATAAATGGATCCTGGAATTTCATCGATATCACGCGGAAACACTCCATCAGTTTCTTTTTCCATAGTGAAAAAAAAGGATGATAATTTGGAAATTATATTAATAAATTTATCCAGAATTAGTTTTTTTTTAATCGAAGCAATTTTTATGACATAAAACAAGAAAATTTTAAAATCTCAACACTTTCTTTTCTTTGCTAAAAGCTGAACTGAAACTGTTGTCTGTTTTGTTACCGGAAATTTTTCAACCAGTTCGGTGGCGGTGATAATTGGGCGATGGGCGCCGATTCTTGCCGATTCCATTCCGAATACTGCCATTTTGTTGCCCCGTCTCTTCCATTAATTTCAAATTCATGAATTCAAGAGCTGTGTTGTGTAAATTTTTAATCGTTCAGATCTAGAGATTTATCTAACGAAAACTGATGAAATTTGAAATATATATAATTTGAAGTAGTTAGAAGAAAGTTTGTCGTAAGTAATTTTTAATTAGTTACCTAGTTTAGGAAAAAACAATATAATAATTGAAAAAACAAAAAAGTGTTCAATTTGTGAATTTGCAGAATTTGAACACTTTTCCAGTTTTTCAATTTATTGTTCTTTCGTAAACTAGACAGCTAATTAAAAATTCCATAAGATATTTTCTTCTAATTACTTCAAATTACACATTATTTAGAATTTAATCAATTTTCGTTTGATAGATCTCTAGATCTGAACGATTTAAGATATTTTTATGGTATGGAAGTTAGGATGGGGCAAGATAGGCAATAAGAAAAAAACTTGAATGCGAAATCGGCCCTTAAGGTGAACATTTTTAAACACACCTTAAGGTTTTATTTCAAGAGCAATTTTGACGTGAAATGAAACTGTAAAACCTTATCGGCTTCAAAGATGACTATCGAATTTGTCTATCGACCGATGACGACTATCGATACAGTATCGGCCGATAGTATCGATAACCGCCCAGCACTGTTCCAGTGTCTATAGCTGTATGAAAACTTCTTGTACTTAGAATTTTTGTTTGTGTGTGTGTGTATTTTATAGGCGCGTGCGTGTGTAGTGTATTTTATGTTTTACCTTTATTTACTTGAAGGTTTATTGACTGCTAGTTCTGGTATTTTAATTATTTAGTGTTATTTTTACAGAAGTTTCATATTGTGAATGTGATTATTCGCAGTGTCGATTTGATATTATTAATTTGTATAATCGGTTGTGAAGTTCGTGTAACAATATGACTGATGAATGTGAACCCTCAAAGTGTACTCTTATTTTATAAATGTAGAACAAACGTAAAAGTGAATGACTGTTGGTGAAAACTGGAAATGCGAATGCATTATTTTAACGTAAAAGATACGTTTCGCGTTTAATATGTGTTTTAATTCGGTGCTTCCGTTTTGGATGAAATACATTAATCCAGCGCAATGTGTTCGACGGTGTCATATTTGAGTAATAACACGTAAATGTAGCGCCTCAAGTTTTACCCATATCGGATTACAAGCGCTAATTTTCAGAAGTGAGTAATTACCGCAGAGCCATGATTTTTGGAAATGAATTTAGCTTTTTGATCATCACCGGGGTCATTCGAATACTGTTCAGAAGATTCAGATTTCTCAACAATTTGTCGTGCGCTAAGATAACGTCATGTATAACACTAGGCCTGCTCATATGTTTCGAGACAGTATTACTTTGCACTGTTAGCGATTGTACGAAATCGTTTTATATTCATTGGAACACAACGAATCCAATATTCAAAGTGGACAACACGGATCATATCATTTCCGTGAACCAGGGCAATACGCAGTTCGACTACGACCAAGTGAACATCATTTGTCCTGTGTACACTCCAGGAACGCACGAAGAAGACGCAGAACGATATATAATCTATAATGTATCGAAAGAAGAATACGAAACTTGCCGTATAACCAATCCCAGCCCTAGAATAATTGCTATCTGTGATAAACCCCATAAATTAATGTATTACACAATCACTTTCCGACCATTCACTCCACAACCGGGTGGTTTAGAATTTCCACCAGGACAAGATTATTATTTTATTTCCACGTCCTCGAAGGACGATTTACACAGGCGAATCGGCGGACGATGCGCTACCAATAATATGAAAGTTATATTTAAAGTCTGCTGTCGTCCGGAAGACTCGTATAATAATTCTGTACGACATTTATCGAAAAATACATCGATATATTCGTCAGTTCCGGCCAGTCCGTCGACAACGACCGTACCATCGTACATACGTTCGTTTACGGCCAGACCATCGAAACCATCCATCGTAAATGTATATCACGGCGTAACATACGAACCTTCTGCCGAAACGCCGCCCAATAAAGCTACCACTAAGAAAACGCAAGAATATCCACATCATCCTAACGAAGTGGTCAAAAATGAAGAATTGACTCACGGTGGCGCGGCGACGCTGTATCTATTTTCATTTCACTCATTTAAGCATAAGTTACTTGCCATGATTGTCATCAGTCTAGTCTCTTTCGTTATACGGTAATTCTTTTATAGTTATTCTGTTTATGTATTTATTTTACGAATCAGTTTCCGAAACCCGTCATGACGAATTCTTCGACCATTACCAAAACAAAGTTTACGAAATTAATCCCCCACATTACCCATTTTTCTTTCTATTACCTTTCTTACCCTGTCAGCTAGACTGACAAGTTCCAGTTCGCCAACCCCATGGTATCCACCTGATATCCGGATATTGGTAATGGTTCCAAGGATTTGTTAAAGTTGTGCTTGCATTTACGAAAAAAAAATCGAAAATCGTCTTATTTTAAAGTTGAAAGTTTGATATATCGAATTTTTGCGATTCCAAATGGCATTTCAAGCTTTTTAACGTCGTGGAGTTTTGTGTAATGTACATATCGCATTTATTAAGATAGATTTTTATACAACTTTTTTTTCTCGATCGTTTCTTCTGACACAATGTAATAATTAATAATTAATTAAATTCATAAGGTTTTAGAGGACCAAAATGATTCGTGAGAAGTAGATCCCCGAAGCGAATTGCTTCTCTTTTTTTTTTTCAACTGTTCGACTATCATGTGTAAAGAACACGACGAATTGAGCATTTTTATTTCAAATTCTTTCATTTTTTCTGTCATGTAAATAACTTCTTCTTTCCGCTTTCTTTCTTCTTCGTCAACTTTCAAGTATCGAATGTACCTATATTTTCGCGAATACTTTGTGTTTTATCGTTTTTCTATAACCGTAGTAATTTTTAATAATTTTTTAAATCCGTTTTTTGTACCCGACGTATATAGAGAGTACCGGACAATAATTTAAAAAAGTATTAGAGGATATATAGCGTAGCTGTGCGTCCTCGATGTGTTGCCTAGATAAAATTTACAAATTATCGAGTCGTCTCGCGTATCGGATTGTCGTCAAAAAATCAAAAGAATTTGTTCTGATTCGAACGTAGTCTGCTTGAAATTCAAACATTTCGTGTTGTTTGGATCGAAATGGTGAAATTACTTCGACGATTTGACACGCGATAATTGGCCACGATATTCGCACAAAAATATACTCATTAAGAATAAACTAATTAGAGAATCGCTGAATTAGTCTGCCCATTAACGGAAGCGGTTATAATTTGATTATTTGCGCGTTTTACACGAGTCAATTGTTTCATTTCCTGTAGTATTTGACGTAGTGCTACGAACCTAAATCAATTTAATCCAGTGATGATTCCAATTTTCAATTTTTGATACCCATGGTTTGAAATCGAAAACACCCAAAGGAGGTCTATTTTCGAGTTTGAATGTCGTTTCATTTTACACTTTCTATACTCCCCCTCTCCCAGTAAGGAAAAAAAGAAAACTTAGCCATTCACCCCCTGAACCCCCTGCTTGAACGATGAAAGTATTAAACATTGTATATTTTATGCATTTACTCTTTCTGTTGGCTACTTCAAATTGAAAAAAAATCCAGGTACGTTTAAAAAACTATTATATGAAAAAATTCAAAAAAACATAATATCAAAAATTGGAAACTGGAAAAAATTGAAAATGAAATCGAATTTTGATGAAAGAAAAAATAGATTTCTTGATTCAGTTATGAAAAATTACTTTCAATACTTTGTATAGAAATTTTTGATATTTTTTAATTCTTAGATATTTTACGGAATCTGACATAATATTTAAAAGTTTATAAATTTTCAGAAAAATCGAGGAAAACTGGAAGTTTCACCCTACCCCGGGACCCACATTACTGAAAAGTTTTCACTGAAAAAAATTAAAAATTAAAAACAATTTTATGGACGAATAAAATTGGAAAAATTGAAAAAAAAAATAGGATTAAGATGTAAACGTAAAAAATTTAATAATCGCAGAAAAATTAAAAAATTAAAATCAACTTCAAAAATCACTTTTCGTTTGCTTTGATGTAAAAAAATACTAAGAAATTTTTGATCAAAACTGTATGTAGATGTAAAGTAAAGGTTTAGCTTGATTAGTCCCCCCCCCTCCCAAAAAATAAATAAATAAATTTGCTGTTGCACAGTGTCAATTCATGATCAAAAATTCAACCATGTCATTCATTTTCTATTATTTCTGTCTCAACTTTGATAATAATTTTCGATTGAAAAGTTTTATAATTAAAAGAGATTTCAGGCTTCAAAGAAAAAAAAGAAAGAAAAAGAAACAATATTGGGAATTGAAAAAAAATGAAATACGAAAGTAGGTAATCGAAACTGAATCAAAAATGACTAAAAATTAACATACAGTTGAAGTTTAAAAAATTAAGACAGTCGAACTGAAATCAAAAATAATGTACAACAAAACTGAAAATTGAAAAATTTTAGGCTTGAAAAATAATGAAAATGAGAGAAAAAAGTGGAAATAGAATGAAATCAAAATCTAACTTAAAATGATCAAAAATTGAAAAAAGTGAAAGCCATGCATACTTGAAAAAAAAATTATAATCAAAGAAAAACTAATATTGAAAATATCGAAAATGTATCACCAAGAACTGAGAAAATTTAAGGCTTAAAAAAATAAAAATTAGGAGAAAAAATTCTAAAAATATATAAAGATTAGAAAATAAAACCTATTAATTAATAATTATAATTCATGGAAATTTCATAAAGGCTTTCAAAATTCCATCAGATGTAAAAAGAAAAATACCAGATTTAATTTTTTTTAATGATCCGACTTTTTATCACTTTGTTAACTTTCTTTTCAATATTATTTTGTGAGACTTTTAAAAAATTGTATGAACTTCAAAAAAAAAATATGACTTTTTCAAATTTTTTGGAAATTAATTCATTCAATTTTTTTGAAAAAAAAAAATTCTCAATTTTTTGTACTAACAATATTTTTAGAGAAATTAATATTACATAATTTCTTCGGTGAAAAAAACCCTCAACTTTTGTCTCAATCTTTTTTTTTTTTTTTTTTTTTTAAAAAATTTAAAAAAAAAGTTTTTAAATTTTTTTGTTGGAAAAAAAT
>FIZV01056241.1:0-15990 GCA_900050545.1 Trionymus perrisii | reverse complement strand
TTTAATAGATAAAATTAAAAAAACTGGAGAAATGGAAAATCATGCATAAAGTCATTTTAAAAATTCAAAAAAAAAAACATTTCTAATTCCACTCAAATTAAGAAAATTGAATAGGTACCTATTTAAAATAATTGATAAGTATATCAAAAATCTAATCTTCATGTAATAAACAGACAATGAGAAAAAAAGGGAAGATAGGAAACAAAAATTGAGAAATCAAAAATTATTGATATGATCTCTCTCTGTAAATAGCCTACTTCTATTCAAAATCTTAAACAGGTCCCATCTGCACCTGTATTCAACTTGAGGAGACCAATGAAGGCTATATTTGAACATTTCCTAGATTTCAAAAAATTAATCAGTTTACCTAGTACTCACGTACTACATGTACTTACTTATAAATTTTCAATCCGAAGAATGGTTGTAGGTAGGTATCATTTTACTTTTGAGGAAAGTGTAAACCATTGTGGTAGGTACCCACCCAGTATCTTTATTCTTTGAGTTCATTAAACAACGGGCAGTGCCTTTGCTTTTTCAAAAAGCTTTTTATAAATTTAAATGGCGCTAATTCACAATTTCGTCTTTTTCAGCTCATTACATCGCACAAATGTTCATTAGCACGTTTTTGAGTATTTAACAAATACTTGACTTACTATTTTGTTATGGAAAAAACCCCTTTGTATAAAATTAGAGCGGTGTAGGTACGTTAAAAATAAATAATTTATGAAGATAATATAACTGCGGCATGCCGTCATTTGCGATTTAATTCATCTACTTAAACAGTAAGAACCTATACATATTCTGAAAACATTGACTACGTATAATACGTTACATACTTCACTTATCTCTACACGTAGCTTTAACTATGTGCTTTTATCAGGATACAAGAGCAGTAGCTACGTATAACCCTTATATATTGGATGTTTGCAGAGCGCATTGTGATAAATTGATTAAATATTGTTCATACCTAACTAACAAGAATATACGGTATCTATTCGCGGCACAAAAAAAAAAGTATATCTAGGTACCTAACTACCTACTACGTACCAACCGTTACAATGAAACAGAAAAAATATGCGAATACGGCATTTGCGCCAAATGCCGCCATAAACTTTGCAAGTGACCCTTCAGCCCTCTTGATTTTTATTCGGCGGGATTATTTTTGCCATTAAAAAGATATTAATTGAATATCAAATTGAAAATCAGTTTTGTTTATATTTACCATTGGTAAAATAAACTTAAAAAAATTTTCAATTCTATTGAACATAAAAATATAGCGAATTTTCATTAAATTTTAATAAAACTCGAAAGCAGCTAAATTGGTGAATTACTTTGAGTTATAGTTAATTTTTTAAATCAAAGTTTATTTATTTTATAAGTAACGTGAAAAAGGAAGATGCATGGCTGGTTCCCAAAGTTGAAATTCATCTCACGATGGAAAATGGAATATTATACCCACCCTAGGGCGTCCGCCCTTTATTTAAAAATTTTTTGAAATTGATGAGTGCGCCCTCTGGACCGATTATTCATCACCTAAAACTATTCTCAGAATTGTTTCAGGGTTTTAAAATGAGTATATATACTCTAGAGCATCCGGGCCGGCGGGCCTAAAATTTTAACATAGAATTTATGCACCTAAAAATAAAATTTAAGGTTACTGGTCACATATGAATATGGCTAAATTCTGTTAAGGCAATACATGCGTAAAAATACATTTTAAAAAAGGTAAATTTTTGAGGGACAAAAAAATCATGTGAAGCATTGGTCTATCTTTGAAAATGAAAGCGCTATGGAGCCTCAAAGTCCAGAAATGCCAATTTTCAAAGCTTTAATTGAATTTTCAACTTGGAAAATTGTTTTGCACAAAAAAGTTTGAAAAAAAGTAAGGTTGATAAATTTTGGAAAATGCATTAGATTTTTAAGATCCGTAATTTTTCGAACCCCTGTTGAAAATTAAATTTTAGACTTGAATATTTTCTTATGCGACGATGTTTGTAAAATAAAAAAAGAAAAAACCTATTAGGAAGTGATAAAGAAAATTTTTTGAGAAAAGATATTCCACCTGCAAAAAAAAAACGCATCAACTTTAAAATTTCGTATTTTTCGAACCCCTGCCAAAAATTCAATTTTCAACTTGATTTTTTTTTGTGTAGGGAATGTTTAAAATTTCATCTTCTTTCCATATAGGTACCTCAATAATTGTGATAACTACCTACTGCGACTTTTTTTAAATCTTGTTTTTTAGAAACAAGTGTTCAACGTATTAAGATTCTTATACTCTAATGTCAAAATTTGATGCTCGTGGGCGCCACGCTAAGTTTATTTTTGAAAATATGAAAAATTTTGAGAATAGTTTTAAAGTGATAAAGAAAGGGTAAGGCGCACTCTTCCAATTTCAAATAAATTCAAAATAACGGATACCCTAACCTAAACTTGTCCAAAAATTACACAAATAATTTTATTTCATTCGTTTAATACGTAATACGTTTTTCCTTTATATAAGTACATAGGTATGCACAAAATTTGTAAGTCAGTACCTCTACCTACGCTTCTTTCAACATAAAAAGTTTTCCAACAACGTTGCGTTGCTTTCCCTCCGATCCTTTCCGCAATACCGAAGCAGTGTAAGTAGATATTACAAATTACATTTCAGTTTACGAAATGTTTAGACAATTCAAACTAAAATATTAAACTTAGAACTTGTAAAAGCCAAAATATATTTGACAAGCCACATATATAGTTGTATCATATAAACTTTTTCAGTCCGAATCCCGAATGTACCATATTACAGTGCCATAGAGGAACTATTTAATTCAAATTTATGACTGGTCAATGTAAATGTAGTATCAAAAGTACAAGTTCAAGTATAGTAATATCGCTCTATCGAGAAAGGGATTTATTATAACAAATGCACTTAAAAATAACACGAATTTTGCATTGGATTTAATTTAAAATTAATACGTGACCAGATGAAACCATAACAGCGTCGGTTTGAAAGTAGGTCCAGGTGTATTACAATATTATGATTCCCTGCTTAATATGGGATTATAAAAGGAAACGAGAATTTTTTTCAACCGACGAAAAAATTTCAAGATTCTTTTGATTTTTTTTTTATAATTAACTTCAAAAAAAGAAGGTTCTCACTTTGTCTTTGTTTTTTTTTTATGCTTGCTACTTCATAACTCCGTCATTTATAAACCAATTTAAAAAATTATTTTTTTGTTAGAAAGGATATACTTTCAGGGTGGTCCCATTTTTTCAAATTTGTGCTCCCTTGAAGAGTTGGCCCCCAAAATAAGGGACATAATTCAAAATGAAATGAATGGGTCGTGTGACATATTATTTGTAACATTTTAGACGATGTCGAGTTCGAATATCGACTCCTTTTTTATTACTACCCTCCTGTCACCCCTAGTATGGCCCCCTGAATTTCCAAAAAAACGAATAAGTGCCAAAAATCGTGTGACATACCGCTTTATATGTAGGTTATTGTTTGATGATGCTAAGTTCGAATAAGTAGTTATTTCTCCCTGAGACTCCCACAGCATTGGAGTCCTCTTTGGAGAGCCACCCCCTCCCCATTCGGGGCATAATTCAAAATAAAATGAATATGGGTACCAGCATTTTCCATTAATTTTAGGCAAGTTTTTGTTTCAAAAGGAAATGCGACAGTTCAAAATGTTCAAAAATTGTTCTCGTTGTTTCAAGGGTCAAATTGATTTTTTATTCAAGTTTTATTTCTGCTCACTGACAGCATGTAATTTTTTCCATTAACAATTACCTATCAGTAAATACACTAAACACAAAATCTTACATATTTTTATATGTATGAGTAGTTATGCGTGGCATATAAGAATTCCGCGCGTTGAGAAAATAGTCGACTTTTCATTTTACATGTTTTATTGTCAATGTTGAATATTACACCGGCTTTAACTTTTTCAACGTTCTCGACGACAGATTTTTTTAAAAAACAGCAAGTAACAAAGTAAAAATATATATGAAGTAGTGGAATGACCGCGACGTTGAATATTTCCGTTCGGGCAAAACGTAAAAATACTGAGCAAAAACGTTTATGTATATTTAAAAAAAATATAGCTAGTACCTAGCTACCTGTACCTACCTACCTAACACCTCTACGAACTCTATATTCTATAATGTAGAGCTGAAATGAGGAGAAAAGGGTAGATAAATACGTATTTGTATGCATAAATTTCGCATTTCTCCGATGGAAATGCTCCTAGCTCCGTTTTACAGGTTTAAACAATGAAACGAGAAATAAATAGATGTATTTTAATCAAAGAATTTTGTATTTAATTAAAGCTACATTGGTAAGATATCCACCCACGTAACGTAACACTCAGTCGTTTTCTTGTACAAACTACGATAAAAACCAATATTGATTAAATTTCATACCTAACATTTTTTTTTTTTTTTTTTTTTTTTTTTTTTTTTTTTTTTTTTTTACTAAAAGTTCCAAAAAAAAAAAAAAAAAAAAAAAAAAAAAAAAACGCAGGGAAAGGGAATGCAATATATTACATAATGAATAATATTAGCAAAACTAATAATTTGATTAATGAATTCATTTCAAGAATCCCTTTAAGGATTAGTACTTACTTTTAGTATTGAAAAATAATTTTGTTACTAAATTTTTATTGTATTTTTTAATTTATTTTTTTCATATTAGAAATTTTATATCGATAATTTTTTAATTTGCTGCCCCTCCCCTTTAAGTGACTCTTTTTCAAATGAATTTTAAAAATTCTTTGTTTCTCAGTTTCTTTGAAAAAAAAAAAAACTAAAAAACTAAAAATCGTGGCGATATTTACAAAAATAATTATTTAAAAAAAAAACCGTAAATTACGGTAAGAAACGAAAACGAAATATAACTTGTGCGCAAATTAAATTTTCGTATTGTTTATTATTTTCTTTATTATTTTTTGACTTTTGATTAGTTTTGATCAAAAATCTTGAAAACTTTCGAAGTTTCGAATTAATTGTAATTTGCCGGAATTTATTTTATTATTTAACTCAAAGTTTAATAATTTGTGCTTCTATTCATGACTCGAAGGACAAAATGAGTAACAATTCGAATAACAGTAATTCATCTACGGCGAACTACGGTACAACAATATCAATAGAATCACTGAAAGTGATCGCAGAAAGCGTCGGTATACCAAACTTATCAGACGAATGTGGAAAAGAACTATCCGAAGATATTACATTTAAACTGAAACACATCATCCAAGTAAGATTCCAAACCCACCTAATCTTACATTCGGTGATCCGTTCGTTCTTGTAATCTATGGTAATAACTATGTCTAGGATGCGATGAAATTTATGACACATTCTAGAAGAATCAGAGCAATGCCTTGTGACATCGACAATGCTCTTATTTTGAACAACATCGAGGTAATAGTATTTCTATATCTGCTGAACTAAACATGTGTTGGTTGTAAAACGTGGAATTTTCGCATAGCCGCTTTACGGGTTCAGTTCAGCGGAACATATTCCATTTCGATTTGCTTCGGGCGGAGGACGCGAGTTGCACTATACCGATGATAAAGAAATGGATCTCGCAGACGTTGTCTACAATACCAATGTAAAATTTCCATTAGAAACTTCTGTTCGATGTAGGTGTACTGAAACAAAATGAACGCAAATGAATTGTATCTGATCAACAATGATGTTTTCCAGCTCATTGGTTGGTAATCGATGGAATACAACCAACGATACCTGAAAACCCACCGCCAGTTTCCAAAGATGATCAAAAATTAGAAAGTGTCAATCCGGTAGTTAATTTGAAGAAGAAAGAAAATGAGAAAGAGGCTCATGGAAAACCGGCAACTGGGTTCGTTGTAATAATTATTCCTTAAAAATGAAATTTATGTAATGTTGAAATTACTTTCTTTTTTTTCCCTAGAAAAATGCATAAATTGAAGAATGTGGAAACAGTACATGTAAAACAATTAGCTACTCATGAGTTATCAGTTGAGCAACAATTGTATTATAAAGAAATTACCGAAGCTTGTGTTGGATCTGATGAAATACGAAGAACGGTAATATCGTCAGCGTCATTTTTTAAAATTAATATACGTATGTAATTATTTGATTTTGAATTCTCAGGAAGCTTTACAAAGTTTGGCAAACGATCCAGGATTGCACGCGATGCTTCCTCGTATGTGTACTTTCATCGCTGAAGGTGTCAAAGTGAACGTAGTACAGCACAATTTAGCATTACTAATATATCTCATGCGTATGGTGAAATCGCTGTTTGACAACCCTACTTTATATCTAGAAAAATATGTAAGAATATTTATTATCGATTAGGTTTATTTTTGTCATAAATAACATTGAATGTGTGTCATTTACAGCTTCATGAATTGATACCATCGGTTCTAACATGTGTTCTAAGTAAACAGCTGTGTCTAAGGCCAGAGCAAGATAACCACTGGGCATTAAGAGATTTTGCTTCACGAATCATTTCGCAAATTAGTAAAACTTTTAATACGTCTGTGAATAATATTCAATGTCGTATTACTCGCCTCTTTTCCGATGCCTTAAATAATGATTCTTCCTACTTGGCTACGATTTACGGTGCTATTCAAGGTACTATTTACTTTTCAAATGCTTCTATTTTATTCTAGAATTTTTATATGCTTAATCGATTTGTTATGAATTAGGATTAGCTGAATTAGGACCACAACTTGTAAAATTGTACGTATTACCCAGAGTAAAGGCATTATCAGCGCGACTTGACACCGTAAGAAGAAGCACTGCTTCTAATACCGCAGACGGTGTAGCAGCTTCGCAGATTACGAATGTATTAATTGTAAGTGCACTTGTATGACTCATACATAATGTTGCGTCTTATGAAAATAGGAGATTAATGTGCTCGTGCTCTTATTTTTCTACAGAAAGTGCTGGTTCCAGTTTTAAAAACAGGTCCACTTGAAAGCGAAGATCATTTTATAAGAGAATACGGATCGCTGGGGAAAAGTTTATTTAGTGCGGTTTTGAAAAGTCGTGGGCCATCAGCTTCTGCCTCTTCTTTTTCACGTTAATCGTTTATTGTGTTCATCTTGCTTTGATTATCTTGTTCTGGTACGATCTTTTCATAGAAAAAACTGTCTCCAATTTTTTGTTCTTTTTTGTTGTGTAAATACTTCTATAATATCAATGTGATTAATGTATGATATATTTTAAAACAATTTGTCAATTTATAAATTAAAGTGTCAATAGTTTTGGTTTATTAATTATTATATACTATTGAAATATTTTTATTTATCTTACGTCTTTACGTCGTCTTTCTCTAGCTTCATATTTCTTTTTGGAGGATGGAAATTGAAATATAGGTAGCGTTACCATCTGTTAATTCTTATCAACAGTTTTTGAATGTTATCATTATCATCACCGGCAATGGTAAACATTGAATTTAGAATTTTTGAAAGAAAGTTTCGGAGAAATAATTTTCGCGTTATTAAAGCAATTAATTTCATTCAAAAAAAATACAGACCAGTTTCCAAATTGCAAAATAACATGCCAAAGTAACTTTAACAACTACATAAATATGTTTCCAATGTTCAGAGTTGTCGAACATTGCGTGAAGAATTTTGCATATTTACCTTCCAACTTCGTTCATTCGATTCGTAAAGTAACTTGTTGGAAATGCGGTACAGAAAATCATACTAATTTATATTGCCAAAGTTGTGACGTTCTTCAAGAACCCGACCAGAAACAGAATTATTTCGATGTGTTCGACCTACAGGTATCGTACAATGTTAACAACTCGGATTTAGTTTCCAAATACCATAAATTACAGATTGCCTTTCATCCTGATAAACATTCGAACAAAAGTGAAGTAAGGAATGTTCATGCATTAATATTACTTCTTCGTAATATCGAACACTCTCAAATTTATATTTTGTAATTTACAGAAAGAGAAGGAAATATCTGAGAATTACTCCACATTGATAAACAAAGCGTACACAACTCTTTCGAATCCTTTACAGCGAGGCTTATACATTTTGAAAGTGAAAGGATCTCCAGTCAATGAAGAAGGTATTTCGTCAGATGATCGTCAACTTTTTCTCGAAATTTTAGAATGGAATGATGAAATCGATCAAATAGATGGTCAAAATAATGCCGTTGAAATTGCCGCCAAAGTGAGCCAAATTATTGAAAATTTAACAAAGTAAGTTATTTCATTCATTGGTGGTTGGGTAACTTCAAGTTTCTATAAACTATACTCATACGTTTTTTATTTCTTAGAGAAATTACAAATGCTTTCGAGGAAAATGATACAGAAAAGGCGAAAGTATTATTGAGCAAAATGAAATATTATACCAACGTTTGGCAGAAATTGAAAAACAAAAAGCAGGATTTAGGAATACCAGATTAATTTTCGAAGAGAAATTTCAGCTGTGATATTTCATCATTCATAAGTATACTTACTTAATATTACATTGAACATTTTGTGCATGAGAAAAACTTTTTTTTCCTTTTTTTGTTAAATGTTAATCATTGTAAATAAATCTGTCGTTTTCAGTTTTAGTTCTTATTCTGAGAAACCGAACAATATTTCTTTGCAATTTTGAAAGATTTATAAAGGAGTATTTTTTTGATTAACGATATTTGCTACTTTATGATATCTCGGTAACTCATAAAAATAATTTATTAGATTTTTTTAGCTCTGTTGATGAATTTTCGTCTTTCTTGCAATTTTGTTTTACTTATTTCGAGGAATCAAACTAAATAATCGACATCTTATCTTCCTGATAAGAACGATTTATACGTGTATATGAATGAACAGCTGAACCGATTCTATGAGATGATCTTTGAATGAAGAGTCAATAATCTTTAAAAATTAACATTTAAAACTATCTTATTCTTACAGTTTTCAAAGAAAAGAAAAAATTCTATAGCGTTGTTTTAATATTTCCCGTGATATTTTTCTATTAGGTATGATTTTTGATATCGACGTTAATGTTCTTATCCTGATAGTATCTGCACTTTTCGTCATTTATTGTATCAAAGAATGTAAGAGGCCGAAAAATTTCCCAAATGGTAATACCAACTGGATTTATCTATTTGTTTGTTTTCAATTGTTATTATCGAGTAATGTTATAGGACCTCTACTTCTTCCCTTCATCGGGTCAAAATGGACAATACCAGCCAAAGGTATGGAGTACCTAATCCCAAAGTGGAAGGAAAAATATGGCAATTTTGTCGGGCATAAATTATTCCATGAAAAATTGGTCGTGATTTGTGGAACTGATGAAATTATTGATGGTTTGAAGCATCCTAATTTCCAAGGACGGTATCACTCGAAATTTCTAACTCAAAGGACTCGTCATAAACGACTAGGTAGGTACCTTACCTACTACCTACTTGAAGACTAGTGTGTACAAGTCTAAAAGTACAACTCTCATCGAAATAATAATTAAAATATTTTAATGGTGTAGGACTTTTCTTCGCCGATGATGGAACTTGGTCCGAAGTTAGACGTTTTACTTTACGATATTTCGGGACGATTTTTACGACAGAACTGGAAACTATTCTGCATGATGAACTGTTGGAAGATTTTAAAACCATTCGATGTGGTGAAATTATAGAAGTGATATAATTTTTCGACTACTTACTTATTTAACTGTTAGAATTGAACACTGAATGATACTCATAACATATCTCAGATTAATCCAGCTTTTATGAAAACTCCTCTAAACGTGATCTTGAGAATGATTGTAAATGTACGTCGAAAAGATTACAAGGCTCAAGTTGACGAAATACAAGACAAGACTGAAATAGCATTCAGGACCGGGGGCATAACAGGTATCGAATTAGTCTATCCGGTTTTCAGAGTATTGGTTCAAAATCATCACCAAGTGGAGGCCATAATTGCAATACATACGTTCCTAAAGGTGATCGTATTTAATTTTAAATTCATTATTTGTAATCCACTGATCACAATGTGATCATCTTTCTTCTTATTATTCAATTTATAGGATAGATTCGACGAACATAAGAAATCTTTCAATTCTTCAGACATAAAAGATTACGCAGATGCATTTTTAAATGAAAGGGAAAAGGAGCTGCAGCATTACGGAGATGTTATTAATTATACTGGTAAGAAATTCAAAGCAGATAATTTTTTAAAGTACCTACTGATTGAATAAAATAAGTGATATTTGCTCTGAAAAAAATTTCTCCAAAAGAAATTGAAAAACATTTTAATTTAGAAAAAATTGAGGATTTTCTTGCACTTACTCCTAAAAAATTAAAATACTTACTTACCTATTTTTTATTCTTAGAAAATTCGAAAAAAAAATTTCTGTAAAAAAATGGAGTTTTTTTTTCTTTAAGAATTTTAGAAATTTTTTTGTTCTAAAAAATTACTTAAAGAATTCTTTTACTTCAAATAAATGTGTATTTTTTTCTTTGAACTGAAAGACCCCCCTCCCCTCCCCCCAAAAAAGTGGAATAAAATTTCATTTATATCATTTCTCAAAAAAATTGAATTTTTCTCAAAAAAAATTAGAATATTTCTAAAATGAGAAAATTTTATGTAGGTACCTACTTAAGTACCTATTTTTTCACTTGAAAAAATTATGAATTTTTTTACGGTGACTTCAAAAATTTGAAACATTTTTACACATTCCAAGAACATTCAAAATAATTTTCTCTAAAAAAATGAGAATTTTTTTTTTCTCCTGGAGCTGAAAGTGAATTTTAAGCCAAATTAAAAAAAAATCAGATTCTTTTTTTTTTAATTCAGATTATTTTTTTTTTTAAATTCAAGGATTCCCCCCCCCCCAAAAAAAAAAAATTGAGAATTTTTCTCCGAAAAAATTGAAAGATTTGCCAACATTACGATTATTTTTCCCAACAAAAAATTTCTCGACTAAAGAAATGAGTTGGGGCTCCAAGTTTTTAAAGTTTCCTGAGGCCCCTAAAATTGTGTTGATATTGAATTTTTGAATTCTAGACGAAGAATTCTTATCTTGTGGCATTGATCTGGCACAAGCTGGAAACGAATCAACGGGCAAAAGTATAGAATTCATTTTTATGTATGTGTCGATGAATCCGTCTGTTCAATGCAAATTACACGAAGAAATCGATCGAGTAATTGGTCAACAACGATATCCTACATTAAACGATAGACCCAAGTAAATCCATTTAGGTTCATGTTGGATGCCTAATTGTAAAACAGGCATATGATGTAAATAATCAAAAAAATTTTCTAGTATGCCTTATTTGGAAGCTACAATTTACGAAGGAATGCGAATAGAGCCGATAGTACCCATGGGCGTGATACACAGGGTCACAGAAGACACCAACTTTAAGGGATACTTTTTTGAAGAAGTGAATATAATTGCATTTAATTCTTAAAAAAACATTAGGTAGTTTTCTTTGTGGGATTTCTTTTTACTCGTGTAACTTTCCTTACAGAACACATTGTTAATGTTTGCTTTGAAGTATTCCATGCATGACCCAGAAAAATGGCAAAATCCGGAAGAATTTAGGCCTGAAAGGTTTTTAGGTAGTGATCGTTCAAAGAAGAAATTGCTGAATTTTAGTTTAGGTAGGTGATATTCTGGTTTTCTGGAGACATTTTGATTTAATTTCCTAATAAGATGATTCAGTTTCATGAATTTAAATATTTTAGGTAAACGATCGTGTGTGGGAGAAGTACTTGTGAAAAATTTTATATTCTTGTATTTGGCGTATTTCTTTCAAAAGTTTTCCATCAAGTTACCGAATGGTTATAAACCTTGTACAGAACCAATTATAGGATTTACCAATGGACCCCAACCTTTTAATCTGATTATTACGAAACGAGAAGATGAGAAAAATTGAAGAAATGATATTATCTATAGATAATAATTTGTTTATTAATTATGATATTATATGTTTCATTATCTGTCGAAAGTAAGCGAAATGTATTGTTTGTAGGTTAAATGAGATTAATTTCGTCAAACTTTCATTGCAACTTTTTCGAATTAGGTAACATAATTTTTATGGGTACCTAGTTGATCACACCTTGTGTAGAAGTGCATAAATTCGGAAAGAGCATGCCCGAAAATACCCCGAACCAAAATTTTAGCTGCTCAATTTCGTTTTTCGATTTTTGGCGAATTTTTGAAAATTTAAAGCTTATTTTTTCCACCAAAAATGTAAATTTTTCGAAAAAGAGTGATCATTTACCAAAATTATTGAAAATTGGCTATCTGACTAATATCGACCCTCTGAATCCGAATTTCGCAATTTTCAACTGTTCTGGAGCCTCCAGCGAGATATCGATTTTCTCCAGTAACTTTAAACCACTCCAGACGAGGTGAAAATGAACTTGGCCAGCTAAAAATTTGGTTACTCATTATTCTAGAATACGTCAACCGAATAGCCTACTTCTCCAGGAAATTGCGGCCAGAGAGTTCAAAAGTTGATTTTTGACCAGTTTTGAAAGTGCCAAATTTTCAAAAGATTTCTAATCGCACCTTCGTTGTTCGTAAAATAAAGAAAAATATTAATCTGGGCCAATATCGATCCCCCCAAATCTGAATTTCGCAATTTCCAGCCGTTCCGGAGTCTCCAGCGAGATATCGATTTTCTCCAGTAACGTTTACTATATAATTTGGACAAAAAATGAATGATCTTGATGTAGGATTGGAAATTTTTTGAAAATTTGGTACATCCAAAATGGGTCAAAAATTGACTTTTGTACTCCACGACTGGAATTTCCTGGAGAAGTAGGTTATTCGGTTGACATGCACTAGAATAGTATGTAACCAAATTTTTAGCTGACCAATTTCATTTTCATCCCTTCTGGAGCGATTCAAAGTTACTGGAGAAAACCGATATCTCACTGGAGGCTCCAGAATGCCTGGAAATTGAAAAATTTGGATTCGGGGAGTCGATATTAGTCAGAAAACCAATTTTCAATAATTTTGGTAAAGAATTACTTTTTTTCAAAAAATTTAGATTTTTGGTGGAAAAATTTATACTTCGAACTTTCAAAAATTCGCCAAAAATCGAAAAATGAAATTGGGCAGCTAAAATTTTGGTTCTGGGGATTTTCAGACATGCTCTTTCCAAATATCCAAGCTTCGTTCGATTCTAAGCCGGCGAGTAAGTAGTACCTATATAAATTTTTACACCTAAAATGAAGATTCTGCAAAATTTGGAAAATTTTATAAAACAGAATTAGTTATAAAATTCACAATTCTTAGCATAAGTAATTTTTTTTAATTTTTAAATCGTGTTAAATTTTGTGAAAATTGCGTGAATTCGTGAAATCGATAGGATAAACTCTTTGAAATTGAATATTTACGTGCATCTCCATGAGGAGAGGGTAGAAGTGAGGTAGGACCCTGAAATTTTCATCATTGGAATTTTAGACCATAAGGACTTCAACAATAAACATTTTTAAATCTTTGAAGTTTAAGTTGATATATGTTTTTAAATTTTTAAGATTTAGAAAAACTTCAGAAATTATATTTTTAAGTTTGCAAATTAATAGGAATTGAAATTTTTTCATTTTTGAAATTTGATAATTTTTTTAAGATAAGATAATTTTTGGAATTTCCAATATTTTGCCAACTTTTAAATTTTAGGAAAAATTTCAAAACTCAATAAAAAATTGGAATTTTGATCATTAAAAAAAAAGTAGGTACCTAATGAATTTTTGAAATGATTGAAAAAAAAAAGAAATTGGTGAATAAGAATGTCTTCCAAATTCATTGAAAAGTCAAAATTTGGTAGTTTTATAAATTTGAATTCATTTTTGAAATTTGATCAATTTATCAATCATATTTGATGAATTTTAATTTTAATAATTTATAAAATTGAAAAAATAAAAATAAAAATAAAAATAATGCGATTCATTTATTGGAGAAAAAATTATACAAAAAAAAAATCGAGGCTTTTGGATGCACATTAGGGCCATTTGCAAATTATGCAATTAGACCCTTCTCTCTTTCTCATAATTATTCCGCACTTATTTAATAAAATTTATAAATAAAAAAAAATTGTAACTAGTATGTACTTACTTTAGCTTGTGCAATAATTAAAATTACGAGTTAAATGTACTTGCCTTGCGCAACATTGAACTAGTCAACTAGGTACAACAAAACAGTGCTGATAAAAATGGTATAGCTTAGGTAGGTTCTCAGGTATACGTTGTGATAACATTAGATGATAATAATAGGGATTACAAGAAAAAGAAAAATGCGTTTCATAGTTTGGTTGATTTAATCTAATGTCAGATAGCTATGATTCTATTCCTGACGGAAAAAGGTAGCTCGACAGACATTTACCGAAGATTGAATAACATTGCAGAATCGTAGAAATGTAGCATACGTGAGCGGATAAACATTCAGAGCGACTGGAGAGTTTGATTTTTGTGCTTGGCACAACAGTATGTAGACATCCTTACGAATGCTTTTGAACCAATACCACGGAGTGGAATAGACGGCGAAACTCAATTCATCAGTCTGTGGAGAAAAACGAATGCCATTTGAATCATTGGACAGGGCATGAGTTTTTAAGAAATCGCATAGGTATCCGGAGTAATGAGGTCATATCTGTTTAAATTTTTCTTGAAAAAATAAATTTTCTGTTCAGTTTTAAATGGATTCTTCATTTTTTTTATTTTATTTTTTTTTTTTTTGAAATTTTCTACCAATATTATCAAATTTTTCAAAAATATGTAATTTTCCATTGTCTCGGAGCTGTCTGGTAGAATGTGTTTGAGAAATTGGTTCCCCACAGTTTTTTTTTGTAAGTTACTAGGTATGTTTCAGTTTATCTTGGAAATACTTTTTCTTCCTTTCCTTGGAAATACTTTTACCTAAATTAAAAAAAAAAAAAAAATGGATGATTGTTAGGGGTGAGTGAACATAATTATATTTTGATACCTCGCTTGATGGTTTAGAAAAATATTTATTTTGAGATTAAAACCTGCTCCCCTCCTCCAAGTGTGAAATATATTTTTGGCTAGAAGTCAAAACAATCCCAGAAATGGATTCAGAGACTATGAAAACCTTCAAATTCAAAAAGTTTTCCATAAGTTTGAATTTCTCAACTCAGTATTGAGTATTGTTACCACAAAGTTAGTGTCGAATGGAAACATTCATATTTTTGAAAAATAGGAACTTTGTGGTTTAAAAAAATGTGTTAGATTGTCTGAGTTGTTTAACTTGAAAATTTGAGATATGACTTTATTGCTTCGGGTAAAAGAATTGTTTTAATTATAAGGCGAGTGAGCCTAATTGAGAACACTTTGAGAACAAGCTATAGTTAGCTTAAATTTTTAATGATCCTGTACATAAATATCAAAATCATCAACCATTTCTTTTTTAAAGTTGAAGAGGAACTATGCTTAAAATTATTTTTGATGCTAAAAATTTTAGCACTAAAAAACTTTAGATAATTTTTCAAAAAAATTTTAAAATATTGAAAACTAAAATATTTTTGTTCAGTATAAATAGCTCTGTATGTAATAAATACAATAAAAACGATCAATTTGGCTTCATTTTGAAGTATAAATATCTAGAAAAATTTTTGAACCGCGTTCTCAATTACGGTGTAGTTTTTTTATGGCTTGCGTAATTGGGAATATGCCATTTTTCAAGAAAACTAAGCGTTCTACCAAAAAAGTTGCATATGACCAAATTGAAGGGGTGTGGGAGTCTGAACTGAACAATTATTATGGGGCATATGGTAGTCTGGTTATTCTAAAAGCGTATTCGTACATTACAAAAAAATTAAAGTTGCCAAGGGGGAGGTCCAGACCTTCTAGACCACATCCCTTTAAATACGCCACTATGGCCAAAGTTCTAGAGCATAAAATTTCCTAACTCCTTGAAACGGTTAATTTTTCTCTAGGAGGTGTTGTTTCAGAAATATTTGAGGAAAATGTATAAAAAAAGTACTTAGTTGATAAATGTTGCGAATTTTGGGTTTTTGAAATACAGCTTTGAGGTGTTGAGACCTTCA
>FIZV01056222.1:0-11151 GCA_900050545.1 Trionymus perrisii | reverse complement strand
GTGAATTGGAGAATTTTTAAAAATTCAGCAATTTTGAGAAATTTGATAATTTTTGGAAATGTTTCAGTTTTTGAGATACTGACAATTTTTAGGAATTTGAAGATTTTTAAAAATTCGAAAATTTTGTAAAATTTTGCAATTTAAAAAAAAAACGATAATTTTTGAAAAAAATTTGTCAGTTTTTGAGAAAATGGCGGATTTTAGAAATTGAAAAAAAAATGATGATTCTTGAAAATTTACTAATTTTTGAAAATCAATATTTTTTTGAATTTTCTAATTTTTGAAAATTTTACAATTTAGGCAATTCAATGAAAGTGTGAAAAAAAAATTAATTTGAACTTTAAAAAATAGCAGTTCTTCAAAAAATTTAATTTTCAATTTAATCCACAAATAAGCCGTCCTCTTCCCCTTTGAAAAAGTGACACAGTAATGTAAGTATCAACTTTCTGACTTCCCTACATTTTTACTCTCAGAATCGCCACTATAATATGGTGATTTTCAAACATTGACGATAGATTTTAAAAATTAGAATTACTCCTTTAATCATACGTCTTATATCAGTACTTTTTTAAAAAAATTTCAAAGAACATAAATGTACTTACTATCAGCTTGATGATCTGGATTTAAAACATTGTGGTTTAAAATATTGTGGTTTAAAATTTGAACCAAGTCCCCACCCTCCTATATAAATTAGTTTCTGTTCTACAGATACAATGGGCGATTGTTCGATCGATGTTATAGGAGACCTGGTGAAAACGAAAGCGTCTCGTCAATTTTATAGACACAGACTCGTAGACTCAATACGTGCGTATAACAATGCGACGAAAATAAATCGAGAAACCACGTACAGAATATACCATTAGGTACGTTATGGTGGTAGCAATTTTAATACATAGAACGAATCGCAAGTTTATACGTTGCGGTCGACTATATTAGAGAAAGCGAAATTATTACGTGTCCGTACCGAAGTACCGATTATAGAAGATAATTCGACGCATTGACCAAAAAATCTACCTATTTGCGGATACCTCGAGGGAAAATTTATGATATTTTTATCTCGTAAGGTCGTCTAATACGTCTGGGTGAAGCGAGAAGAGTAGAAAATGGAGAGAGAAGAAATAAAACGTGATAAAAATGACGATTATACCAACACGAAGCAATTTAACACTTTTTGTAGCTGCTTCGAATTTCCACCAACGCTGAGATTATGCTGATTGCGAGGTTTTTCACGAGACATAACTTATCAGATTGGAAGGGAAAAAATTGCAATATGATGTAAGCAGCAGATACGCCGAATCTGTGCTGAGGAACGTATTGTATTCGAGTACCTACACCTTATACGATCGATGATATTTTTTTCTTTTAGCCTGTCCTAGCTCCATAGGTTGTGAAATGTTTCAAGGTAAATCACGAATCACGCGACTTGTATTGAAAATCTCGATAGGTTTTTTATAAATAATTTTTTACGTTCAGAAAATTTGTATAAAAGTTGTCGTTGGTAGCCTTGAATACAACACTGTCGCGAACAAATTTTAATTTGACGCTTTAAAAATTCATGAAGATGTGCCCTGCCCATCCTTTGGTCAGAATTTTATTATAAGTTTTGATTAACCTTCGATTCGAGTCATTTTCAGTTAACTAGACGTAACGTAATAAATAATTATGTACTTATTGTGGGAAAAAAAAAACTCATCTAATTATATTGCTCGCGATATTAAGATAAAAGTGCAATAAATTAGCACGCTGCTGATTACGATATTGTTTCTTTCTAATTTTTTTTTCTTTTTTTTTTTCAATGTCGTTTAATTATATTGCTCGTAATATCAACGGTGTAATTTTTTTCCTCGAATTTAACAAAATGCTGAGGTCATGAAGAAGATTTATTTATACTTAGACTTCTGCATAGTAATCTGTGTAAACTAAACTGATGTTTTCGTTTACTCTCGAATGCATGTTATGATAATACGATAATGAGCTCGCGAGTGGTTTTAGGTTAGGTAAGGTTTTAGTTGACGTCAGGAATATTTTTATAGTAATTTTTTTTACACATGGAGGTAGCAGAAAACCTACTTATATTGATGGCACGTACCACTGGCAAACTAATCACTTGCTTGGATTTTTATAGTTTTAGCGGTTGTAGAGATTAAATTTAGAGTACCACTGAGCACGTTTTTATTATTTTTTTTTTTTCAAAAAATCACTTTTTTCGAAACCTTGAAGCGGTTATTTTCCATTTTGATGGGTTTGTTTTCTCTTATTTTTGAAATAACGAGAGAAAAATGCAAAAAGAATTTTTTTTCAATATGTGAACGAACATAGGAGTACCTACTTTATCAGTTTATCGTAATATTTTAATAAATATTGCTCAAAGCTGATACGTAGTGTCAATTTGGCTTACCTATGATATTTCCAAGTCGAATGAAATTTTTCGATCATACATATAAACAACCTTCCTGAAGGTTCTTTTTTTTTTGTACGATAAGTAAAGCTGCTTTTTTAGGCATTTTCCCAGTTATTTGAGAATTTTTTCTACGAGAAAGGAGAATTTTTAACGAAAAATATAAAAAGTGTAGGTATATTTCTCGTGGAAAGCATTGACGCAGACACTTTTAATATTAGACGAGAATATTAAGCGCAAAAAAAATTCCATTAAAATTTAATTCAAACTTTATAGACGCACGTGAATTTTTCAAAATCTTTGTATCTTCGTGTTACCAACGTTGAGCTGTTTTCGACCAACTAATTAGTTCGCAAGTTTATTAAAGGCAGAAAAAATTGGCGTGGGTAAAGTATGATAATATTAGTTTAGACTGGTAACTGGAATACTTACTAAAAAGTTTTGTGTCGGGTTGGGTGTCCCGAAGAGTTGAAGGTTAAATGGGGTGTATTCTTTAATTCTGAGATGATTGTCAAACTCTCTTACGTGAATTTGTTTAAACACAGTGGACCTTGTTGAATAAAATAAATGTGGTTTAAAAAAAAAAATTACTCAGGTTGGGGAAAAATATGGGTCAACTTTTCTGAATTTTTGTTAGTGAATTTTCAGTTTAAAAATTTTCAAGTGGATAAGTATTCGTGTTCAGTTTTTTCCCTTCAATTTTTCGTGTTTTTTTTGGGGTGGGGGGGGGGGGCTTTTTGATTTTTTTTTTCAATCTCAGCTTTTACAATTTTGGTTCGAACTATTTTTGATTCGGTTACTTTTGTTTTGAAATGTTATAAATGATTTTTTTTTGGAATTTTTCAAAAAATAATTTTTTGCTCCAAAAATTTTTTCTCCAATATTTGTTCAGATTCTCTTTGATATCTTGCATTAGAACTTTTGAGCAGGTTTTAAAATATTTTTTTGAAATAGATTTTCACTGGATTATTTAATGGATTTTTGCTCCTTTTTTCAAATTTTAGTTTCCATTTTTTTATTATTGTTTTATTTTGAACGTTTTTCAAATACTTGAACTTGATTTTTTTGTTTTTCGTTCAACTTTTTTTTTAATTTTTTCTTTTTAGAATTTTTCAAAAATTTATGCTTAGTTTTTTCTTATTTTTTTTAATGAGTAATGACATTTGAACTTTGATTCGTTAATTTGTTTTTTTTTCTTCATAATTTTTTTCGAACAACTTTTCAAATTTTTCTCTTTAATTTTTTTTTTGTCAAATTATTTTCGAAATTTTTCAAAGAATTGCTCAAAGTTCCTTCAAACAGTATTTGTTTCATTTTTTTCCTTCAAAGTTTCTCCAAACAATTGTTCATTTTTTTAATGGGTTGCTTTGCAATTTTCGGAAAGGAGTTGTGTTGAATGTTTTCCAAGTTTTTGCTCATTTTTAAAAAAAAATTCGAGCACATTTTTTTCAAATACTCGAGCTTTCAATTTTCGATTTTTTTTTGTCTTTCTTAACAAAATAATGAAGTATTTTTGTTCTGAAGTTTTTGAACTGTTATTTGCTCAAAATTTTTTCATTGTTCCATTTTTAAAATATTTTGATTGAAATTTTTTGAAAAATATTTATGTTCAATTTTTAATATTTTGCATAAAAATTTTTCATTTCTTTGTTCTTTATTTTTTAAGTGTTTTTCTTAAAAAAAAAATTATAATATACTTTGGCTCATTTACAAAAAATTTTGTTGATAAAATTTTTGATTGATTTTTAAATTGACACTTTTTGGAATTTGTTCTCATTTTGTGACAATTACATATTTACTTATTTGAAAAAAATAACACAGCTTTTCCAGTTTCATGGCATAATAACTTTTTAAAACGCTCGAGCTATTAATTTTCCTTTTCTTTTCATGCATATTTCGACAAATCGTTTTTTAACAAATGATAATTTACTAAAAGTGTTCAAAAACATATTTTCCCTGGGGTTCTCTACGTTCGGCTCAATTTTTTTAAACCAATTTTGTTTTCTATTTGTTCTTTTTATCTTTTACATTAAAAATCTTTTCAAACCTATGACCTCAACTTTTACAATTTTTGCTTAGATTTTTTCTGTTTCTGCTTCCTTAAATTTTCTTTAAACATTTGAACTCAATTTATTTTTTTCAGAATTTTCTAAGCAGTTATGCTTCTTTTTTTTAATTGAAAAATTGTTTTGTTTAATCAAAAAATATATATATTTCAACAATTTTTTCAGTTCTCTTGTTTCATGATTATTCTTGAATTAGTCCAACTCTAAATTCTTTTTTTCACTAATAATTTGAATTTTTTTTTAAACGAATTTGTTGAAAGTTTTAAAACAAATTTTTTCATTTATTAACAATTTTTTTCTACCTATTGTTGATATTTGCATTAATCTTTTTTAATTCTTTCAATGAATTTTTCAAAGTAGTGTGAGGGTTTGAACCAATTTTTCTTGGAAGTTTTTTTAAAAACATCTGTGTAGTTTTTTGGTTGAGTTTTTGCTTTGAAATTTTTTATGTCGATTCTTGTTTTCAGTTCTTTTTCAATATTTTAGGTTGAATTTTTTTCAAAAACCTTAACGTAACTTTTTAAATTTTTCCTGCCAAGGTTTTTTTTTTTTTTTGATAAATTTTCAAACTTGAGAAGAATTTTTAGTCATTTGTGATCACTTGATCAGCTTAAATTTTTTTTTTCGAATTTTCAGACATTTCTTCACCTAAATTTTTTTCAAGCATTTTTATGCTCGTTTTCATTATTTTTTCTATTTTTTGTTAAAAAATGTTTAATAAATTTTTCTTCAAAAATGGTTCAACCCTTTTTTGATTTAAAAAAAAAAAATCATTTCAAATTTTGTTTTGAATTGAGCTATTTTGTGTAAATTTTTTTTAAGAGAAAAAAAATAGCATTTACTTACTCGTAGTCGTAAATTTGATAAAAATGAAAAAATAAAAACTGTTTTGCTTCGATGCCATGCGTATTTTTTCAATTTCGAGCCTACCAAATTTCCAACAACATTCTTATAATGTTTTTTCCTCGCGGCAATTCCGCTAGAAATACGCTTTCGCTGCGAGAGCAGCCCCGATTGGCGAAAAAAAATAAACGCAGCTATTTACCGCTTACTTACCGCAGATCGTCGATTACGCATATGCCATAATATACGAGAGAGACTCGGCGGCGTAAAACTATGACCCGTATTTTCCACGCCATCTCTTTCACTGCGGTAAAAAATTAACGTTAATATGAAAATTGAACGTTGGAGAGCCTCCCCCCTCCTGCAGGTTTTTCGAATCGTACCCAGCATTAAAGTTTTTTTCCACGAGACATATTTTTCGAGCGAGTTGTTTTTTCGTTGCGAGAATTCATCAACTCGGAAAAGTTGAAGAAACTTGTTCGTCTAGAGAAGTCGAACAATGGAGCAGAAGAGCCAAGTTCGCGGAGCAGAATGAAAACGTTATAAGAGATGAGAAATATATGCTTTATGCATATAAAATATACATGCAGCGTGGCGGCTCGGCGGGGCGACACACTAGCATAATATGTAGCATTGTTCATGGCCGGATGATTAATGCTTCGGATAAATACGCTATTAAGATAGCACCTGGCAAGTCTCGCAAATTTTTTTCTACCTGCGTTCTATTTGCGCCCCACCCCTTTCATTGCTGGCAAAGTGACGAACGCGAAGGCGACCCGGGTCAAGGAGGGCAAAGAAGACACCAGCATAAATAACACTTTCACCAGGCGACGTAAAGTGTACACGATGACATAGGTGGCGTTTAAATAGCTCTTGAAGATTTCAGTTTCAATTAACACCCCCTCCAGCAGTCGTCCCTGTTGGAAAAAAAACCAACGAGAGTAATTGGCATTTCACTCGTTTGGGATCTCTTTGGTCGCCGCAATTGACAGACTTTGCGGGTATTTCCTTGCCAGGGCAGGGCATCCCCCTTTTGACGTTTCATTTCCGCCAGTGTTTTGTCGGATGTCCGTGTTGTCCCTGTCGTCGTTTTTTTTCACACGAATATCTACCTATGCTGAGGTGGGTATTACCCTGCGCTTTTTTTTTTAGGGTCTTTTTCTACCTGATTTTGATTCTTTATTAGCTCGAGTAGGTATTCGGGTGAAGGTATTTATTTTTTAAATAATGAAATTGTTTTCGTTCGCGAGTTTCCAGAACACAAGAACGGGGGTTCTCTGGAGCACGTATTTGTAATATTAAAATGGCAAACGATGTATGGAAAAAAAAATTCGTAACGCGATTCGATCGATATCTCGCTTCGTACGACGTATTCACGTCCTTTAACCACGCGACGCGATACGATGCGAATTTTCCATAATATGAGAAAAATTTCCCCATTTTAAATATTCCATTATATTAATGAATACCCTCGAGTTAATTTTTCCGTACGTCGTATCATTTTTGCATTTTCGTACTATCATATCGTATAAGCACGTTCACGTGAGATCTGTAAAATGTTAATATATTCGGCGTATTTGCCGCAGTCGCATATACAGACGAAAGGCTTTTCTAATTTTAAAACGCCACAACTAACTTACCATAAGTGAACCGGCATACCATAGGTACGTTACGTATGTATTTCGAGATGTTCGACTGTAGGTACGTACAGTGGTAGTGGTACATAAATCGTATCGCATTTACACACAGCTTCGTCTTTTCTTCTTCCTCGAAACACGTCAATTATTAATGTTCGCCGTCGAAGAAGCCAGCACGATAGATGAGACGGAAGAGTGAAGGCGACGGAGCGCGGAGGCTGCAAAATCTTATACCATATTCTCGTGAGAACAACGCCAATACGTATTTAAGCATAGTCATAGCCACAAGGTCGAGCAATGCATTTGTACCGGGTATATTTTTAATCTAATGGTTTACAACATGTGATGGCATGTGAGCTCGTTTACTCACCTACAATGCGCTGAGATGCTGATGAAGAATTAGCATAGAGGAACGTGCTGCCTATGGTATTATTCATCTGTATGTGTGTACTGCAGACTGCGCCAGGAGAGAGATGTGAATTTGTACCGTATTAACCATGTACCACCGGTATTTGTGAATCCAGCATTCACGTCTCAATGTAATTTATGACGATAGATTATTACTTACCTACTTGGAATTGAAACCTCAAAGTGAAGAAATGGGAATTGAGAAGGGAAAGGGAACCATTTGAGAGCTCAGAGACCGAGTTTTGTCTTAATTATACCCATGGGGATTTCTGTGAAAAAAATCAGATGTCTGATTGCAGACGACACTACAATCTTTTTTATTTCTCAAAATGTGGATTTTTTTCAGAATAAGCATGTAGGAAAATTAAAAATTTCAAAATTTCAAAAAATTATTCTTGAGTCTTGACAAATTTTTTTAACAATGATTAGTAAGTTATACAAATTATAAAAAAGTACGTATCATTAAAAATTTTTTTGGAAAAAAATCTATCGAGTGAAAAAGAAAAATTGGTAATAGAAAAAATATTCTGAGGAAATGATTTGGAGAAGAAATTTTATAAAAAAATTGGTACTTTAAAAATAATGGAATTTTTTTTTCCATAAGAGATTTTGAAAAAATGGTCTTCTCAAAAAAATTACCAAACATGTTAGTACCTAATTCGTTGATTTTTTTTTAATGGATAAAATCCTCTCAAAAAATTGCCAATTTATTTTAGAAAATGAATTTGAAACAATTTATTTCCAAAGATTTCAAATTCACATCAAAATAACAAATCAAAAAGCTCATTTTAAAACTTGAAGAAAAAAAATCTCTTAAAAAATTTCCAGAAAAGAGAAATTGAAGGAAAATTATTCCAAAAAGATAGCTTTCTCCCAAAAAATTTCCAATTAAGAAGTGAATTCAAAACAATTTTTTCAAAAAATGAAAAAATTAGGAATTTGAAAAAAAAATATCTGAATTGCTCATTTTAAAAATTTAAAAAATTCAGTTAATAAAAAAAAAAAAAAAAAATGGTTAAAAAAAAATTCAGAAAAGAGAAATCGTAGAAAAATTACTCAGAAAAGATTTTTTTTCACTCAAAAAATTGCCAATTCAAGAAGTGAATTTGAAACAACTTTTTCAAAAAATTAGGAATTAAAAAAAAAATTGAAAAGTTCTCTAATAAATAGATCATTTTGAAATTTTACGTAAAAAATGCAGTTCTTTAAAAAAAAAAAAAAAAAAAAAAAAAACTTGAAAATAATTTCCAGCAAAGAGAAATTGAAGAAAAATAGGTAGATTTAAAATTTTTTTTGTTTTTCTCTCAAAAAATTGTCAATTCAAGAAGTGAATTGAAAACGCACAAAAATGATCAACTCTTTCTTTCCTAGAAACAAAAGAGGTGTGTACGAAAATTTTTTTTCAAACAAACGTTGTTCATTTACATCTTCTCTGCAAATTTAGTTATCAAAATTTAATTTGGAGCAACCTTTCTCCTTCAAAAATAATGCTCAACCCTTTCTTTCCTAGAACATGAAAAAGTGCATACGAGAAAAATTTTTTTCAAACGAAAGTTGTTCATTTTCATCTCCTCTACAGTGGTTCTCAAAATCTTGGGCATAAAATTATACAAGTGGCGGAATATCGCCAACAGGCATTATTTTATTGCTTTTCACGTGCTAAAAAATTGTATTCAATCAGAAAATTTTTGTCAAAAAAAAATCCTACATTAAAAAAGTAGTTCAATTTCTCTCGACTTGACGAACATAAACAGAACCGTTGAAAATTTCAACAAGAACACGGGTACATTTCACTTAATCGGCAAAATGAAGTAATTAAAAATAATTAAAACACAACGCCGCCATTAATTGATCGAATAGTCTCCTCGCCAGAATGTTACGACATAGCAGCAGGGGCAATAAATCCATCGTATGCAGTTTTCCAATATAAATAAAATCGATGGCACGTTTCGATATTAAACTTATACTCGACTAAACTGACACGAAAAATCCATCACTTTTGAGGAAATTTTTGCGTTAATGACGTCAATTTATGTATTTCAATTCCGTTATGTTTTCAGGTCGACTTTGCACTTCCTCGGGACACTCGTATCAATAACGGGAGAAAACAAAAAATATCAAATTTCTTCGCTGAATAAGGTAGGTACATAATACAGGTGAAATGGTAGTACATATTTCATACCCATGTAGGTATATCGAACGATTTAAAATCACTGCTTGGCAAATGGGACGAAATGAGAACAAATAAAGGCCATTCTGTTTATACAAAAATGCATCTGTTTTAGTGGGAGGGTAAAAAACCCCGGAAGTTGGATCTAATTGGCGAAAAAAACACTTCCATGGTTAATTTCCGAGTTCAGCTTTCGTTGCAGAAATACTCATACAAAAGTTTTCTCCTGCGATTTGAAATACTGCTACTGTGTGTATTTAATCGATGAATGAAAGATGGACAAATTCAACGCTTGTCAAGGCACCTGTCTTTTACCATGTAATATGAAGTGTATGGCAGCTGAGAAACAATAAAGCACCTAGTCGTATAAAAAAATATCATCTCCCAGTCGAAATCTTTTTTACCTTGCGTTTGAAAAAAAAAAAGGTCGGACCTGCTAGATGATTTTGACGTCTGTGTATAAGGGTGTATTCTCCCACGAGAACGTACGAAGTTCGGGATCGCGATTAATATTTTTCTTAAATGGCTCTAACCAAGTTTTAATATATAAGAACCTTGCCCGCTTCTGAAACCAGAGCATATGGTTCAGTTTGCTGTATCTTCGCACATCTGGCGTACGATTTTACATTATGTAAGGTTCCTCCGAGATTGACCTCTCTGAGGCATGATTCCTTTAAATGTACCTAAATTTTATCCGTAGTACCCGATGCGAAATAGGTTGCCTGGGGTTTTTCATTTTTATGACGGATACAATGTATCGAGGTTTTTTTCAAGTACCATTAAATTGTTTATTGGTAGTTTTTTATCTATTTATTCTTTTGCCATTTCTACGCATGTAGAGTGGATAAGTGAATGGTGCTCAGAGCAGCCTTAGAATAGGGTTAGTGGATTAATAACGATTTTAATGGCTGATTTTTATTTTTATTTTTTAAATCTTCGAAAGAGGTAATTAATTTAAGGTTTTTATTATAAAGTGGCGAAAATCGATTATTTTTTTATCATTAAACTGTAAATTCAAAGAAAGCCTCACAAAGCTTTAAAAACTAAAAAAAGATAAATATGCACAAGTCATGAAACACCAATTTTATTGGCTTTAACGTGCGTTTTAAAATTATCGAAGTGCAAATTTCATTGAGGCAGAAGAAATTGGATTCAAAAAATTTCAAGATGAGGAAAATGTTTTCACAAAAATTTAAAGAAATTATTATCAAACTAAAATTTGAAAAAAATTGATCACAAAAAAAAATTTTGATCCAAGTTTGAGAAAACTTGTATTCAATGTAAAAAAGTTTGAAAAATTTGTTCTTATCAAAAATTTGAAAAAATCAATTCATAAAATAAAAAATTTCAATTTCAATGCAACTTTGAACAAATTTTAGTTAAACGACATAGAGAAAATTTTTTCTTAACAAATTTGAAAGGATTACCCCGCTTACATAATTAATTTTGTAACCAATTTTTAAAAAATGGTTTCCAAAAACAAAATAGCTGAAGTTTCTTAGAGAAAATAATTGTGATAAAATAAGGATGCAAATTTTCAAGAAAAGGGAATTTAATTACCAAATTGTACTCTACTCCATCCCAAAAAATCGTTCAATTTTTTTCTCTAAGAAGTTTCAGCTATTTTGT
>FIZV01056201.1:0-14957 GCA_900050545.1 Trionymus perrisii | reverse complement strand
AATTATCAGTTTTGGAAAAATTATCCATTTTTAAAATATCATTAATTTGCTAAAAATGATCAATTTTTTTGGAATCGTCAATTTTTGAAAAATATCAATTTTCTAAGAATGGTCAATTTTTAAAAAAATATAATTTTTTTGAAATCGTCAATTTTTGAAAAATATCAATTTTCTAAGAATGGTCAATTTTTAAAAAACAATTTTTTTGGAATCGTCAATTTTTGAAAAATATCAATTTTCTAAGAATGGTCAATTTTTAAAAAATCATCAGTCTGCTAAAAATGATCAGTTTTTGAGGAGTCGCCAATTTTTGAAAAATATCAATTAAAAAAAAAATTATCGGTTTGTCGAAAATTATCAATTTGCTAAGAGTGATCAATTTTTGAGAAATTATCAGTTGTTGAGGAATCGTCAATTTTTGAAAAGTCATCAGTTTAAAAAAAAAATGACAATTAGTTGAAAAGGAACAGTTTTTGAAAAATTATATCAATTTGCTAAAAATGGTTCATTTTTGAGGAATTATCAATTTAAAAAAAAATCATCATTTTGCCTAAAATGATCAATTTACAAAATGACCAAGTTTTGAAGAATTATACCAATTTGCTAAAAATGATATATTTTTTAGGAATCAGCAATTTGCCAGGAATGATCAATTTTTGAGAAATTATCAATTTTTTTAAAACAGCAATTTAAAAAAAATTACCATGTTTAAAATGATAAATTTGCTAAGAATTATATATTTTTGAGAAATTATTAATTTTTAAGGTATCATAAATTTTTGAGGAATTATACATTTTTAAATAATTATCAGTTTGTTGGAATTGATCAATTTGCTAAGAAAGTTCAATTTTTAAGGAATCATCAATTTTTGAAAATTATTAATTTTTGAAAATTTCATCAATTTTTGAAAAAATCAATTTAAAAAAAATATCAGTTTGTTGAAAATTATCAATTTGCTAAGAATGATCAATTTTTGAGAAACTGTTAATTTATAAGGAATCATCAATTTATGAGGAATCGTCAATTTTTGAAAAATACCAATTCAAAAAAAAATTATCAGTTTGTTGAAAATGATCAATTTTGAAGAATTATCAGTTTGTTGAAAATGATCAATTTGCTAAAAATTATCAATTTTGAAAAATTATCAGCTTTTAAAGAATCAACAATTTAAAAAAAATTATCAGTTTGTTGAAATTATCATTTTTGTTTAAAAGTACCAATTGTAAAAAAGTTATCATATTGTTGAAAATTATCAATTTTATAAAAATGATCAATTTTGAAAAATAATCAGTTTTTAAAGTATCATCAATTTTTAAAAAACTATAAATTTGTTGAAATTATCAATTTGCTAAGAATTATCAATTTTTGAAAAACTTCAATTTTAAAAAAATTATCAGTTTGTTAAAAATTATCAATTTGCTAAGAATGATCAATTTTTAAGAAATTGTTAACTTTTAAGGAATCATCAATTTTTGAAAAATGATCAGTTTTTTAAAAATTAAAAATTTGTTGAAAATAATAAGTTTTTGAAAAATGATATCAATTTGCTAAATAGTCAATTTTTGAGGAATTATCAATTTAAAAAAATCATCATTGTGTTAAAAATTATCAATTTTAAAAAATTTTTAATTTGTTGAAAATTATTAATTTTTATTAAAAATGACCTGATTTTTGAAAAATTATACCAATTTGCTAAAAATGATCCATTTTTTTGAAATCATCAATTTTTGAAAAATATCAGTTTTTAAAAATCATCAGTTTGCTAAAAATGATCAATTTTGGTTTTAAAAAAACATAAACTTTTTCCAAAAAATTCACTCCAAAACAAAATTTTGAAATTCTGTTCAAAATTTGTTATTGGAAAATCATTTTACAATTTTTTTTTCGTGTTGTACCAAAGTAAAATTTCTTAAGAATTTTTTTTAAATAGAATTTCTTCAGCATATAAATTACTCGTATTTAGTGTGCTGAGATTTTTAACATTTTGAATAAAATTTTAACAATATAATGTATTCAATAGGACACCTCCATAGTATGCCAATTTTTGGTATTTTCTGAACCAAGTACTTCCACTTCGTACACCCACTTTGCTCGATGCTAAAAATCAAGTATTCAGATGCAAATGTGAATGACAAAAATTGAGTATGGAATTAGTTATATTACCGCGTACTAAAATAATGGTACCACGGACGACCATATTCACCTCGATATTCGCCTTATAACAGCGCGTTAATTAATCGACCAACTCGCTGTGCGCGGAACTGTGCAATATGAATCGGAACTGATGTCGCTATCTCAGTCGCATACCTTTTAAAGAAAATCCTTCATTTGGCCGAATGCGAATACGCCGAGAACCTTATTAAAAAAAAAAAAAAAACTCGCTAATAAACTGATTGTTGTAAGCGAGTGGTCGGAATGCGCAGACTATTGGCACTGGCACTGGCAATATAAGTAGCAAGCTCGAGCGCACAGGCTGTTTATGTTTTCAACGTTCATCCGAGCGGAACGAAGATTACGTAACTGTACTTATTAAATAGGTAATTACAATGATCGCGATCGTGGTTACTTAGCCACACGATAGGCAATTTGGAAAGATGATACCACGATCGAGTAGACGCGCAGGCACCTCCTACGTACCATTCTTTTAACGTACTTTTTCACGTTCACGCCAGCAGATGCTACTCCCAAAAAGAGGAACTGGTTTCGCATACGTACCTTTCTTATTGGTAAAATTTTTCCGCTCGCTATGTTCAATTATTACGTAATTACCGAGACATTTCGTGCAGTTCCGGCCGTCCCATCGTATCGATTTATTATCTAAAAATATTCGCGCATTCTTGTACGTTTTAAACTGCCAGTTATTTACGATCTTCCTCTATATAAATTACAATGACTAATACCTATAATAAATGAACTTGAATTTAACCAAGTACTTGACTTGGCATATTTTTTATCGTATACTATGTTCGTGCTGCATGTTTACGATCACATAATACGAATAATATGTACTATCTCGCAGTATCTGCGCATAATTACTCGCTCAAGATCTGCTTATTGGTGGCCAAATGTCGTTACCTCCTTTACACATGCTAAAAACCTTGTCCAAATTCACGTCCACCACACCAAGTTTGATTTCCGCTCCAATCTCAAGGAGTAGAATGGACAATCGACGACCTAGGTAATTCTTTTGGTACACAAATCTTCTCGGATGTTTCGTGATTTTAAACTCGTACGCAAAATTCAACTCATGAGTCTTAGGAGGGCACAAAATCACAAAAATATAACTTTGTTCATTAAAAAATTCGTTAAATAGGTTGAGGAATTTTTAAATAAATTTTTTGACCCAATTTCTCACTTAGAAACATTTTTTTCAATTTTTTACTAGTTTTTTTTTCATGGTATTTTTTACCTTAAATTTTTCTGCTCGCATTTACAGTATTTTTTGAAGTAATTTTTTATTGATTGAATTTTTCTTCTGAATTCGAGTTCCTTTGAAAACTATTCTCTTTGAATTTTCGAGGTAAAATTTTTTCATGTTTCAAAATATACCAGTACGAGTATGTATGGAATTTTTTTTCAAATTTTTAAATAAATTTTTTCGAAAATATTTCATATGAAATTATTTTTATTGGATTCGTGCATGGTCGTTGTTTCCATTAGGCTTGTTGACCTGTCAGTTAGTCGTACGGATTTTAAAATTTTTTCAATTGTTTCATCTCTAAATTTTTGTTATTATTTTCACCGAATCATCAATATAAATGTAGGTACCTAAAAATTTTTAAAATTATGCCCAATTTTTTAGATTTAATTTTTTTTATTTTAAGTATGAAGAATTTTTTCTCTAAAAAATTGGATCAATCGAGACCAACAAATTTTATGACTGGAATATTTTATTTAAAATTTTGCACAAACAAAATATTAAAAAAAAAAAAAAAAATGAATAAGAAAACCCATTTTTAAGACGTCATTTTTCTGACGATGCAACCTCCTTTCCAAAAGTTCTCCCTCCCCCCACTGAAAAATTTTTCAAACTAAATTTTTAGATTGAGATCACTCGATCAATTTTGTTCATTAGGAAAATTTCGATTTGATCCCTCCATCGCCTCCAATTTCGCATAATATGTATGAAAATGACCGCGGATGACTTTCATACGTATCATGCGAAATTGGAGGGGAGGGAGGGATCAAATCGAAATTTTTCCAATAATCAAATGATCTCAATCTACAACTTTTTTTTGAAAATTTTTTCAATTGGAGCTTTAGGAATAGATATTAACTTCCAAGGAAAGAGGCTAGACTCTTAAAAATGGCATACTCAAGTAAAGAATTGTCGTATGCAATAAAAATCGAATCGACTAATGAGGGAACCTAATTCCCCTTTCCCCTTGGCGTGCAGCAAGCCAATATTGGCATCGAGGTTACTACGAGTCGTATGTAAAAAAAATTTTAAGGGGATTTTCATAGGTATTATGCCAAATTGAAGGGGAGGGAGAGGTTATTTTGAAATTTTTGAAATAATCAAAATTTTCCTAGGAATATAAATCTACAATTTTTATTTGAAACTTTTTTCAATTGGAGTCTTAGGAACGGGTAAAAGTAACTTCTAAGGAAAAGGGGTGAACCTTCTTGGAAAAAATAACATGCCCAATCTTTGTTTTATCGAATTGTGTGCAATTGAAGTTCAAGGATGAAAAATATTTTTAAATGAAGGGTGTAAACTTGGGCAATTGAAATAATTTTGATAATTTCAAAAATTTCGATTGGACCACCCTCCTTCGCTCTCATCACATTTCACATAGTACGTTTGAAAATCGCCAGCCAATTTTCATACTTACTATGGGAAAGTGGAGGGAAAGGAGGGGTCCAATCAAAATGTTTGTAATAATCAAAATTATTCCAAGAATCTGAATGCACAACTTTAATTTGAAAATGTTTTCAATTGGGGCTTTAAGAACGGATATAAAGGACTACAAAAGGGGAAGAACGCTAAAAAAAGGGAGTCTTGGTCAAATTTGTACAATCAAATTAACTTTTCAATATTCATGGAACTCACTTTTTGGGTGAAATGCAAGCAGAAGTTGCATAGCAGAATACTGCAAGCTGCACAATTAGTATTCGAGGGTGATTTTCATACGTATTATGCAAAATTGAAGGGGAGTGAGGGATCTAATTAAAATTTTTGTGATGACCAAAATTATTCCGAGGGTTCCAATCTACAATTTTTGTTTGAAATTTTTTTTAATAGGGATCTTGAATAAAAAGATAGGGAAATTTTTTGAAATGAGATGAACACTCGAAATAGGGCATCAAGAAATGTAATCTCAGCTCATTTTTTTGAGATCGCTTCCAACTTTTCCATGGCGAGGATGACAATTTTTTGAATTTGGTGCTATTAAACGCCCAAACCTGACCTGTTTTTGAGGGGAAAAATTTTAAAATTTTGTTTGTAACAGAATTCAACAAATTCTGTCAGACTGAATTAAAAAAAAATATATTCCTATTAAAATATAAATAGTTCTGTTTCATACATATTTTTCTCTCAACAAATAGACAAAAAATTTTCTTGCGTCAGCGTCATCTGAATTTTTTTTTATTAATTTTTTAAAAAATGCGTTGAAGCCAAAATTTAAAAAAAAATTGTAGAAATCAATTTTTTATTCAATCAAGTTTAAAAGATTGTGGTCTTTTGACAGAATTGAAAAGAAATATCAAAATTAAAAATTTTTCACAAATAATAAAATTACAGTAGGTTTATTTTTTAAATTGAAATTCTTTAAAAAATTCCTTAGCAAAAATTCAAGAAAAAAATACAGAAGAAATTATTTTTTAATTTTTGAAAAAAATTTAGAAACAAATATTTTTAAAAAATACCTTTAAACAAAATTTTAAAAACTTGTTTTTTTTTCAACACAAATAAATACTTAGTTCCTAAAGCAAACGATGCGATGGAATATTTTGACAATACCCACCGCCAGTAAATTTCCTACTCTAAGAGTATCCACTCTGTAAGAAAAAAATCTGGCAAAGTACGACTCTTATAATTACCACCAAAATAATATCCAGATACTTCCTCTAAACCTCGTTAAAAAATACCTCGCACTTAAGCTCCTTACGTCAATAATTTAAATCCCAAGTCGAGGCGAAACAAAGCAATTGATAAATTTTCAAAACGTCATAAACACGCATTAGTATTTCGTAGAAAATTCCTCGTGCCTGGTGTACCTTCACCATAAAGCGTATTTTTTCAAAAAAAAAAAAAAAAGAAGAAAAATCACACCTTCGCCACACAAATATCGTTTAGAAATTTTGTAAAAAAAAGTCAACTATCGCTATAATAGCTCATTTATCGGTAAACGAAACAAAAGTGTTATTCACCTGTAAAATACTCGTACGTACTCTTACAAAACCTTCCAATTCAACAAAGAGGCAAAAAGAAAATACGAGTATAGCCAAACCACCAAGAGCCTAGTCTTAGCTCTAAACCTGGCCCTATCGCAGGTATCAATTTTTCACACTTTAAAGACACCAAAGAAAAGGTCCATATTGGTTATTTTTTTACAAAACGCCTGCTCAAATGGCAGTTTTCACAATTGGCACCGAATTGAGCAGAAGAAACGATAATATCGAAAAATATTTTCGTTTGTTTTCATAATAAAATTGAACTTCTCTCGACCAAATAACATCAAAGGCGAATGTCTTTTACCATTAGCTAGAAATAGAAAAGAAAATAGAAAATTTCGATACAACGGCTAAAAAGAATATACCGTCAAAGGACTAACAAGCCTGTACTTTTCTACAAAGCGTACGAATTCTTCAATTAAAAAAGATCAAAAAAAGGCCATATTATGATGACATTTCTATACGTATAAAGTTCATTATCCTGGAATTTGCCCTTGGCTGAAGAAATCGATGTTTTTTTCCTTCACGAATCGAATAAAAATTCATTTTTTATGAATTCTCCCAAGTGTACAAATTGACAATTTACTTATCAGTAAAATTGTACAATATTTACGTAATGTTATCAAATTCATGTTGCGTAATTTAGGAAATATTTTTAAAAAATCAACAATATTTCTCGGATGTGATTTGATAATCTATTGAGGTTTACTTTGGAGACGTCAAAACCTAAAGAACCGAGAACCGATAAGATACCATATTTATTTACATATCACAAATCAGAACGTTCCAATAGTCTCGTCAATTGTTCATAAATTTTTTCAGATACCCAATTCACGATCCCATTGAATAAATTTCTCAACGATAAGATACGATTTGTGCAACGAGTAATCTGCATCCATAAAATTGCATCATGCGTTTTTAATCGATGAATTAATCTGTTGGAGAAGAAACTTGTTACCTCGAACAAAGGTTTAAATTCGCGACCTACATTTTCTTTTCACGTCCATCCGATGTTTTTTTTCCTGGCCATTTGACAACCCCCGAAAAATCTTATAAAGACGACAATCGACATGAAAACAATACAAGACATATTTATAACCCTGGTTGAATAGGAGTGAAACCCTGTCCATGGAATTGCACCGATTTAGAAAGCGGATGAAGATACTTTCGCAAAAAAAAAAAACACCAAACAAGTCTCGGTGAAATTTTGCCTTTTTTTTTGATTTTTTCGAAACACTTCGATTCGAAATTAAACGGTGGTGTATCGGGCAGGTGCATCGAACTCGAAATATTACATCTGGAAATAAAATTATCTCGAATATTAGACGAGAATTAGATACATCGAGTTAATCGGGCATGTTTTCGAAGCAAAAGATTATCAAAGATGATCTAAATTTTTCATAATTACAACTCAGGTTATAATAACTGAAACTTCCGTACATATTGAATCAGAATTCATTTTCGAGTTCGCCTATCAAAATATATTGGATAAATTACTCCAATTTCTATGCAAGTTCAACCACCTGTCCCACTCGAAATGGGAAAAATGTTTGGTTTATAAACAATATGGAATTTTTCTCGATCGCATAAACCACAAACAAGCTAAAAATTTCACTATTATGTTGAAACAAACGTACGCTTATGTACGATTTACCAATTCAAATAGTATGTCATTGACAATGCCATGTATCGTTAAAAACAAAACGCTCTCTATGCCCAATGCTCACTACTCACTGCGTGTGCGTATAAACTGACCACAAGGCACAATGGCAAAACAACAACAAAATCTGTGTTATTTTCTTAACTTTTTTAAATTTGCCAATACATACGTGATCGTGTATTCATCTCGAATAAAACAATAAAAAGATTACTCGTTGTATTCCATTGTATATGTAGTATGGTCAAATATTCGTAAATATTCTTACCTGAAACAGAATAGAAAAAAAAACGTTTGTTTGTAGACATGCAGTAATATTTATTTATTAAACACACCGTTCGTGTGATTATATTATATTTTACAGAGAGTAAAATTGAATTACAGTAGGGGAGGGTTATTCTAACCAGACACGTAAGTTTTGGTTTCGGTTTACGTGCTTCTATCAAATATCTGGTCGATGAGGAGGTTTTGTTTTTAAAAATGTGATCATCATGGAGGTGTTTGAGGCCGAATATGAAATACCTTAGAGGTAGGGTCATTGATTTCAGTGATATGATATGATATGATATGATGATATGTGATTAATCATCAACTATAATTTGTTTAGGTACTGATGATATTTGTTTACTTAGTCCTATAACTCTTCCTAATCCCTCTAGTCCTATATTAATATTTTCTTTCATCCTTTAGTTCTTTTTTTATCCTTTGGTCCATTTTTCAATTGGTTAATTTTTATTTGATTTTCCTTTAGTTCTTTTTTTTATCCTTTAGTCCATTTTTCCATTAGTTAATTTTATTTGATTTTCCTCTAGTTCTTTTTTTTATCCTTTGGTCCATTTTTCCATTGGTCAATTTTTATTTGATTTCCCTATACCTACAAAAACACAAACAACTTAGCAGAGATAATCGCTGTAAAAGTCGCTCTCGAGGTCGCACTCGCTACGAAAATTCCAAAGCTTCGAATCTTAACAAATAGTAACTACATACACAATGCTCTCAAAGATGGTGTTAAGAAATGGGCAAAAAATAATTGGCGTAATTATGCGAAAAAGCCAGTAGCCCACAAAGAACTTTTCCAAGAGGTGATGTTGTTGCAAGAAAAATTCGAATCGTGTAAAATCGAACACATTTATGTGCTCGTCGATACGTATGAACGTGGTCGCTGATTTACTTGCCAAAGAAGCGGTTTATACAATAGAATCGGACAACGGAAAATTAGAAACGTTGAACGAACGTCAAGTTATATTGAAACGTTCCGTCGCGAAAAGCGAAGAATACAACGAATGCACGACGAGTAAGAATTTAACAAACTTCACACTTTTGAGCGAATCGACGATTTTACAAAAAGGTGACATCGTTTTACTTACAGCGCACCGCCAGCGCCAATCGTCATATGATAAAGGTACATCGTTAAAACTCTATGGTACACGAACTGTACCATATCCCATCGAAAAAAATATAGGTAAAAATTGCTACAGCGTCAAATAATCGAGATACGATAGTATGATTGAAAATGAGAAAAAGAGGAATAATAAGAAGAAAACAAAGACTGTTGCTAATGTCATGTTGGAAAACTTAATATATCTTCAGAAGTCGTTCTCGTTCATTGAGGCAAACGCTCGGGAATTATTTTAGTCTCTTGAGTAATCATCAACAGAGTTACGAATTTAAAAAAAAAATTGAACGATTGTGTCCAAACTTGGAGCGTCCAATTTGTAGCAAGAAATACACGAAGATAAAAAATCAAGAAACAGAGATGACAGAGGTAATGTAAATAGATTTCGTGGGGCACAACGGGTTGATGGAAGTTTTCATACTCCCACTCTACAACCTGCAAAATTTTCGAAATCTATTTGTAGTAAAATTTGTGGGGCATTATGTAGTGAGCGAAACTGTCTATTACCCTGTGTGCAACACTGTTTTTGATTTTGATTCGGCGAAGCCAATAAATTTCATTATTATTACAATTGATACGTTATACTTTTTTGTACACGTATACTGAAGTGGTCTATATTTTTATTAATGCAAATTTGAAGAAGAATTATGTGATTTTTTTATGTTATACAACAATTATAATTTTCCAGTTTTGTGTATTCTGGTGTGTTATTCAAGAGATTTATCTACTCATCATCATCATCAGGTGAAAGGAGTTCACTCATCTCTCCACACACTTTTATTCATTTTTTTTTAATTTTGCAATTTTTGAAAATTAATTTTTTCAAATTTTCCAAATTCGCCGTTAAAATTTATTAATTTTTGAAAATGCAATAAGTAGGTAACTTTTGAAAATTTGAAATTTGTGAAAAATCTATAAATTTTATAAAATTTAACCATTTTTAATTTTTTTTAAAGTGCCTACCTAGATAGAAAAAATTAATTCAAATAATAATAAAAAAATCCCTTTTTCTTATTTTCTAAATCATTTTTACGTAATTTTTTTTCAAAGGATAGAAAAAAATAATTCAAAACTATTATTTCTTTTATAAACTTGAAAAAATATTTTATTTCAATTTTTTCTCCAATTTTATTCATTTTACACATTTATATTATTTTTTCAACGATAGATAATCCAGTAAGAATAAAAAAAAAAAAATGATTTTTTTCAATGTTTTTTCTACTGTTTAGCATTTTTTTTTCAAATTTATCAAATTCTTTAAATATCCTGTTTTTCAACCAAAACAAATCTTTCAAATATTAAAAAAAAAAAAATTATATTTTTTCATTCATTTTTTTTAATTTGACAATTTTTCAAATAAACTAATTTTCCCATTTTTGCTGGTTTTTCAAAAATTTCAACGTTTTCAAATCAACATTTTTTCTAAATTTTCGATTTTTTTTTCAATTTAAGGGTTTTTGGTTTCTTATAATTTTTGTGATATTATTCAGATTTTTCATTTTAAAAAAATTCCTTTTTGGATATAATTTTTTTTCTTTAATAGTAATTCTTTTATAGTTATAATGATCATTCTCAACACAAAAATCAAAATATCATATTTCCACTTATTTAATTCTCATAATGATTTCTTTTAATTTTTCTCTCCACCATGGGAAAAAAATTTCCCAATTTTTTCTCTTCTACTTGTATCATATTTTCCTACAGATAGATAATTACCCATATTTGTATACCTTTTCCTCTTCGAATAATCTGATAAAAAATATTAAACCTACGATAAACGATCCAATTGACGATAAAACTATTACAAAATAATTTTCACATAATGCTCAATCCAACGGATAGGTAATCATATTTTTATGGCATGATTTCAACAACAAAACGTGCCTCAGATTTACACGACGACGTTTCTTACCTATACTTCCTCCCGAATGGATTTCTTTCCCACATACTCGACCTCTCGAGTCTTATTTTTATACGAACTATATTAAAATTTTACTATAAAACTACTACCTCGTCATCGTTTGTATAAATTGTTGTCATTTATGATGTCACAATGGAATTTAATCAGTTAGAATTTGCCAACTTTTACACAGAAATTAGGTTATCTAAATTTCTTTAACCTATTTACAACGTTATGCTATACGGTTGTGTAGAACAACCGATGTGTTGTTTAAATTTTCTTTTCGAAATTTCCTATAGTCTATTGATAAGGAATATGGACTGGATTTTTATTATTGATTTTTTCATTTCCACCTTTAACTCGTATCTAACATAAGGTAAGTACAAGTAGTGACAACGCCTTGTGAAGCTGATAACAAAAGTAAGATACCATCTGAGTACGTAGGTAGGTATATGTAAATACCTAAACCTATTACTTAACTACGAAGAAAAAATATAGTAAAAAGAGTAAGTATGAATAAATTCGAATGATATTTTAATTTAAACGATGAGTAAGTAATTATACGCTGAGAAGCGAATTTAATTATGGTTTATTTTTATATGTGCGTGTGACAGACGAGGCAGCCAAATGGTCTGAGTAATACTTTGTTTACATTGCAATTAGCTACTTTTCTCGTCGCATATGTAAATATTAATTTATACGTGTATTAAGATTAGTCTGCATTTTATATAATTTCCACGTTGCAATCCGTCTGGGTAAAAAAAAATGTTGAGTTTCCGAAAATGAAACGAGAGTAAAGATCAGAAATCAATGTTTCCAGATTAAAATTGTAAAGGATGCTTGAGAGGTAAAACATATCACCCAAAAAAGATGAGCTAAATCAACACCAAAAATACCAAATTGGCAACACTGGCCACTTCAACAAATATAATCACTTACGAGGTGTTTCAAAATTGGAAAAAATTTTACCTACAAGCTTTCTTTTAATTGATTAAATTTTTAGCAATTTAAAAAGTTACTAATCACTCAAATTGGGCTTTAAAATTGGGGAAAAAATTATGCCATGGTTCGAATAATAGTTTTGATTTTTTTTTCAAGTTATTGAGAAAGATCAACCCTTTTTTCTCATTATCTTGTCATTATCAATCTGAGGAATATTTTAATAACTAATCACATTTTTGAGATTTTCCTCTACCCAATAAACATGCTCGTACTGCACACTCCAGTAAATAAATCCAGAGACCTGAACCGAGACTAAATTAAAATTCTCTGAAAAAAATTTACAATTCCGTTTGAGCGGTAAATTTCTGAAACAGAGGTGGAAAAATATCCCTAAAATGGGTCGCGATGGGGTGGGGTTTAATGGGAGATATTTTCTCATCGAGGATTTAGTAAACGAGAGGAAACGAGAAGCTGAAAAATTAATAAACACGTCAGATGCTAATACCTATATGAAACGAAGAAGAAGCCAAAGATAAGATGAAAATTCCTGCTACATAAAGGATTACACAACATTCAGACCAATTAGAGCTCAGTATGGCCGGATTGAGATATAAATTTTTAATTATTTTCCATTTCGTTTACGTATAGTACGCAACGTCGAAAGGTACCTACGCGTAGATAGAGCAAATCTAAATCCTCTACCTGCGAATTGATAGAGTGGATGAACGAAACCGTGTTTTCCATATAACCTTGAAGCGAATACATTGAACTGAGTTTTTATTTTACGTGGAAAAAAAAAAGAAAAAGAAAAACCATCAAAAGTAAAAGTAAAAATTGAAAAAAGACAGTTTTATTTCATCGAGTAACTTCCGACCTTGACGATATGCTTATCAGTATTCGGCGGGTAAATGGACGACCTAATAAGGAAAGTATTTTGTCATTGGAAAAAATTGCCAACTACGTTACGAAGTAATGCGAAAAGAAAAAAAAACAAGTGTAAGTATACGAGTAAGTACGAGTACGTGAAGCAACCGACACGATACCGTACAACAAACTTTTTGAAGGTAAGATTACGGAATTGGTTGCTTTGAACTGATTCTGTGAATCGTGCAGAAGGGGCAAGAAGTGCAGAGGTGTACGGCGTGATCGAGCAGTCGAGTAGGCGAGTACATCTCGACGGATTGAAAAAAAAAATTTCCAACTACCGAATAATTTTACTCGGAAAACATACCAGTTAATACAAATTTTCAATTTTTTCCAGTTTTTTCGAAGTTTGCTAGGTTTTCAAATTTGTCAATTTTTCAAAACTTACAAATTTTCAACATTTTACAACGTAGATTTTTCAATAATTTTTTAGTCTATTAAAATCTGATATATTTTTTTTTCAATTTTAAAATTTACTGAGGTTTTTTAATTTTTCGATTTTTCAAAATTTACCAAATTTACCTAAGTATTTTTCAAGTCTGGAAAAAAATGATTTAGAAAAAAGGGAGCAATTTTCAAATTTGGTAACTACGATATTTTAATTTCATTTTTTTACAATAGAGATTTGTTCAAATTTAACAATTTTGGCAAATTGGCTAATTTTTCAAAATTTTCCAACATTTAAAAAAAAAATTACCAAAAATTTGCACATTTCCTAAATTAATTTTTTTTTGGTGAAACTTTCTGATCAATTAAATTTTGTAGCTTTTTAAAGTTTCCTAATTTTTCGAAATTTTCCGGTTTAATTTGGTACCTATTTCAAATTCGACAAATTTTATAAACTCAACAAAAATTTTTCAATTTTGATAAATTTGACGGTTTTCAAAATTTACCTAGTTAGTCCTTTTTTAATTTTTTTTTTAACATTTTCTATCTTTAAAAATTTATGAGTTTTTCAAAGTACTCTCAAATTTAGCAAAATCTTTGACATTTTTTCAATTACCTATCAATTTTTCAAACTTGCAAACATTTCATTTGAATTGAAAAAATACATAATTATTTTCAAATTATTTTTTGTCAACATTTTCAAATCAATTTTTCCAAACTTCACCAAACTTCACCAAATTCACACTTAAAAAAAAGTTTTTTTGAAAATTGTCAAGTCTATAAATTTTTCAAACTTTTCCAAACTTTTCCAAGTTTCCTAATTTTTCCAGATTTTTTCCAATTTGTCACTTTCCATTCTTTTTTTAATTTGATCATTTTTCAAAACTTGTCAACTTTTCAGTTTTTGTCAATTGTTCCAAACTTTCCAAATTTTTTGTTTTTGCTTCTACATACCTATAAGTCAAATTTATATTTTTTCATTTTTTTTTCAAAACTTTCCAGCTTGTTCCAATCGATTTTTTTTTTCAAAATTGACCAAATTCAAAAATATTTTGCTAGAATCCTTCAACTTTTTATAAAATTCCTGCTTCCATAACATTTACCAACTTTTAAAATTTTCCCAATTTTTTTTTCTTTTTTAATTAGAAAATTTTTTTGAACTGACCAAATTTTCAAATTTACTAAATTTTTTCAATTTTCTTCATTTTGTGAATTTTTGAGAATTTTTAAAATTTTCTAATTCTTTTTTTTTCTTTTAAAATTTACAAAATTCACAAATTTTTCGTTTTTTTTTTTTTTTTTTTTTTTTAATTTTTAAAAAAAAAAATTTTCAAAAAAAAAAAAATTTAAAA
>FIZV01056146.1:0-18551 GCA_900050545.1 Trionymus perrisii | reverse complement strand
GGTTTCGTGTTTTAAAATGAAACGGTTTCGGTTTTGGTTTTGGTTTCGTGTTTTAGGGAAAAATAACGGTTTTGTACCGGTTTCGGTTTTGTAACGGTTTCGGTTTTACATCCCTGCAATGCATGCAATTTTATGAACGTAGTTAAAAAAATGGTAAATAAAATATTTTTGAGTGGGATTAGTCTGCTATCAGAATTTTTTCGTTTATTGTTTCTTTTTTTTAATTTCTAATCTGGCAGTAGTCGATGACTGATTATGTGAGTGAAAATATATGATGATATATGAGATTTTTTAACATCTTAGCTTAATAATTGTGAACGCAGCGTGTTGGTGAGTGGCTCCGGTGTGGACGCAGCTCGAAGAACCGAAACGTTGGGAATTTTGTAGCTACGATGGATTGACTGCTACAAGCTGAATTCCGTCGCAATTGTGTACTGGTATATAAACTAAGTATTTATCTATATCTATACGTTCATCGAGTACTGCTTACGATTTTCTTTATTGTAACGATTTGTGTTGAAGATTATTTTCTGATAGAGACGATAGGATGGAATTAAACCTATTAATAGGTATGTCGACGACGACGAGATATGAAGTTTATTAGTGCGATTATGTGATAGTCGAATATTCAATAGAAAAAGTTTTTCCAACTTGTACATGATCAGTTTTTCAAATAGGACGATTTCTTGGAAATATCCGCTACAATGGATAGGTTAGGCGAATGTAGAATGGATCGAAACGTGTATAAATTTTATCGCATATATGGCCGTAAATTTGGCATCTTTTGATTTTAGTAATTTTCAATATTCGACTTCGTTGACGACAACGGTACCGCACTAATACGTTGGTTCTTGTCGATGGTTGAAAATTCGACGAATTCGCTTCAAACGAGTGTAACTTGATAAGCGAATTTGAAATACTTTGACCTTGAATGTAATGCATACGATCGCTACTCATCGATGGTAACTTCGTTGTTACGGATATTTCACGTTTAATCACAGCGTTATAATTTCCAAGCCAAATATTATCTTCGAAATTTACACTCTAAGTTAATTTCAATTGTTCACTATTATCCACATCTATAAGCAGGGTGAAATTTGGAATCGGAATAAAAAGGTATGGACCAATACTGCATCAAAACCATTCACTCCACTTCATGTAGATAATACATGAAATTTACATTTACGCAAAAGAAAAATAATTAAGCTGTCGTCAGCTTTATAATGAAATAATAAATTAATTTAACAAAATAGCCAGCACCCCCACCCGCTGTGCATTTTCCCACAACCACACTCCAGGCCGGTCAAGTAGTATACGAACCAAAAAAATCTCTCATTCGTCCATCGAGAAAAAAATCAAAACTAGAGTGTGAATTGTGTTCGTATTAATTTTTGACCTTTCTTTTTCGAAATAATAATTTTTAGGGAGCTGTTTCGGCTAAGGGGCTTTTAATTTGTATTTTCGGAGGACGTCCTCTTTTACGTTTCTCTTTTTCGTTAGGCTCTTTCGGTTTTTCGAAAATTATACCGGATGTTGATGGTAAGGAGTTACGTCTTTCCTCTCTTTTTTTCGCTCGTTCCTCGCGACTTGATATTAATTCCTCTTCCAAATTTCTTGCGACTTCGTTCGCTACGTTCATCTTAGATTTATTTGCGATTATTTTTTCGGTCGGGTTGGGTGGGTCGGGTAATTGTTGGGTTTTGAATTCATTTTCCGGATCAATCTGAGGATATAGAACGTCGTAAATTTTTTGTTCAATAGTTCTCTTATCAAATTTCGATTTGTAAATTTTTTCAGTTTTTAATTTTTTAACTTGATCGTGAGTGAGAAACAATGAAAGTTGTCGAATATTTACCGTTTTTTCGTCTTTGTATTTATCGATTGATTCGACTAAGTAACAATTTGGAGCGACTTTTTTCATTATTTTATAAGGTCCGTATTTTTTAGGGTATAATTTTGCGGAAGTACCCCTGTCGAACAAAGATAATTTATGATCGGTTATCGCAACCAGATCACCTTTTTCGAGTGGAGTAGGATCTCCGTGTACCTTATTGAATGTATATTCGTCTCTAATTTTTTTCATACGACGACGTTCTCTAATATAATTTTCGATAATTTGTCGTTCGGACATAGGTATCCTCGATTTTAGATTTGACACTGTCGTCAGTGTATACTGCTTTTTTCGCGAGTTGATCTGCGATTATATTCGTAAATTCTTGACGTCGCGCGTATACATGACAAAATGCCAACGATTCGAATTTTTCCTTCAGATCTAAAATCTCAATGAATAAATCCCTACGAACTACATCTCTGTTTCTCGCCGTTTTCCAATTTTTTTCCTTCCACTTAATTGCATTGCAATTTAGGGCTTTTAAGGTGTAATTGGAATCAGTGAATAACTTAGCTTTTTTAATTTCGTTAAACAATAAAATTTTTAGCGCGATTTTTATGGCTACTAATTCAGCTAGGTTATTTGAATTTGTGTAATTATCTAGCTCGATATCTTCAAAAACGTTATTTTTTGAGTTTGGCGAGAAACAGATTCCGATGCCTGCTCTAGCGTCTTCGTGACCATTTCTAGAGCACGCACCATCTGCGGTTACCCTAATTACACCATTTTTATCTCTGATAAAATCGCTTTCGTTTAATTTGTTTTGTAACAGATTCGATGATGTTGTTGAATCGATTTGATTTTTTAATTCGTTTTCGCGTAATTTACGTAATTCATGCCTAAAATCGAATTTGTTTGGTGGATTTAGAATACTTGGGGTTAAATTATCGGATATTCCCCAAGCTTCGTTAGGTTTAACGCCGAATGATGTTGGGGTGTTGTTTATCTCATTCGTGATACTTTCAATATGAGTATGCCAGTCATGATGGTCTTGATCGTAATTTAGAACCGAATTTAATTTTATTCTTAGTTTATCTCCTATAACTCTCATTGTTCTTTCCACTAGGGAAGACTGAGGGTTATAAGAGGTTGTGTGACCAGATTTAATTCCATGACTCGACAACATATTACGCCATACGTCACTCACGAATTGAGTCCCGTTATCCGTTATCACCTTTTTTATTTTGAATTTTTTATCCTCCACCTCCTTTACAATTACCTCCATGTTATCGGTTACGGTAGCTTTTTTAATATCGATCAATGGTCGTATCCATGTTCTAGAGGTAAAGACGTCTTTAACCACTAAGAGATACTTTGGTTCGTCCTCTCTACTCGCAACCGGCCCGTAAAGATCGGCTGAGAGTATCTCTCCGATTGAGTACGCCTCAATCTGAGCATACTCGAGGACGCGTTTCATCGCATAATTTTTGTTGATTTTACAAATTATGCATGAATTACAGATCTCTTTAATGTAACGAAGGGAAGCGGGATAATAGTACATTCGGCGAAAAATAATTTCTAATTTATTTGCACCTACGTGTCCGTATACGTGATGCAAATAATCGATAGTGTCTCTGAACAGATCCATCGTCATGCAAGGTACTCTTGAATCGTTCTCTAAAATGCGATATAAAATTTCAATTGGTTTTTTACCTTCAACATTTTTCGTTTCGATAATGAATTTTTTACTTTTTGACTCTTTCTGTAGTCTCTTTTTTTTATCGTTATCTGCCACTTCGGATTTTAAAATCTTTTTTATTGCATTGCAAGCATCGTCGTTCTCTTGCGAAATATGTATTTCTTTCAGATGCTCGAGTAGTGGCTTTTCGTACAATTCGATTGATTTCGTCGAAAAAGATTCTAAAGATGAAAATTTTATTGAGTTTACAGTTAATTCGGGTGCTTGGATATCGAACATATTTTTACGTTTTTTTACTTTTAGATCGTAAATAAGGTCGAAACAATTTAACGTGGTAACCCAAGCAGCCGCTTTTCGGTGAGTCTGCATCATCTTAGAGTATGTAGAGACGATGGGTTTTAGATCTGTTCTTACGTGGATTCGACGGCCATGCAACCATACTTGTAATTTACTGACGGCAGTAACAAGTGTTTGCATTTCTCGGTCAATTAATGTATACTTTTTTTGATGTGGTTTAAATACATGACTCGTATACATTATGACCGAATCTTGACCGTCGATATTTTGGTATAATACGGAATTCATTGCATCTAGAGTCGTAAGGGTTTCTAAATATAGGTCTTTGTATTTTACGGGAGGTACGAGTTTGAAATCTTTTTTGTACGCTTCGCGTAACCTTTCAAATGATTTTTCTTGGGCTGTGCCCCATTCGAACGGTACGTCTTTTTCCGTAAGTTTATAGATATCCGCTAGAATATCGGCGTATTTCGGAATAAAACGGTTATATAGACCCGTGAGACCTACTAAGGTTTGAACCTCTTTTATATTTTTTAATCGAAATTTGCCATCTTTATACGTATGTTTTTTGATAAACGTTTCGAATTTTTCAATTTTTTTGTTTTGTTTACCTACTTCATTTGTGGCAATCGTGAAACCTAGATGCTCTGTTTTTTCCTTAAACAATTCCGTTTTGTTTGGATTTAGTTTGAGTCCGAATTTTCTAATCAACGTAAGGATTTTTATAAGCTTTTTAATAGTGTCTTCGAAGTCAGTACCCGCTATTGAGACATCGTCTACGAATTTTGATATCCCTTCCTCGTCTGGTATTACTTCGTTTATCATGTTAATAAACTCAGACGATGCCGTTTTTACACCATAAGGGAGTCTACAAAACTCATAAGTTTGACCGTCAATTTGAAAAGCGTTATACTGTCTTGATTCTTCATCTAACACGAGCTGCCAAAACCCAGCTACAAAATCTAACGTACAAAAAAATTTGTAGCCGGCTGTATCGAAAATTAGACTCTCTATAGACGGAGGTTCGGTGTACTGATTTTCTATTATCTCGTTTAGATCGTAAGCGGCTAGGCATAATCTTATATCGCCGTTCTTTTTGACGACTGGTGCGAGTGTGTTTATATATTTTGATTTTGAAGGTTGAACTATACCTAAAGCTAACATTACCTTAAGTGATTTTCGAATAGCTAGCATGAGCTTTTTAGTCGGACGATACTTTTCTCCGGCCCATCTTTTAGGAGGATTTTCACCAGGATTGAACTTATATTTAACGTATCTAGCATTAAATGCCCCAGGATAGCGACTAAAGCAATCTTGATATTTTATTAATTTTTCGTAAGCTTCGTTTGCTTGTTTTTCAGTGATTCGATTTTTGTCTACGGCATCCTGTAATTGTAATTTTAATTTTTTCCTAAAAATTTCGGGTCCGTCATCTTTATCTTCTGGATCGAGAGTAGCCCAATGAACCTTTTTTGTATTTTTTAACAACTTCCTCACGACGCTAGATTCATTTTCGGTTTCAGTATCGCAAGAATATATCGTTAAATTTTGATACGAACCATATTCCAAAAATTTCACCACAGCAGGTTTTTTGTCTAGTCGATAGTAAATGTATGTGGTTTTCTCTCGAATGATCGGCTGTATACCCAATACTGCCATCGAAAGCCTACCTATTATACAAGTTTGACCTACGCTGTCTATAATATAAAAAGGTATTTTAAACGTAATTTCACCTATTTTTAAATTTACCAATAACATTAACGGATTTGATCTAATAATTTTGTTATCAGCTAGACGTAAGTTTACGGCTTTGTTAATTTTTATGTAACGAGTAGAATTTGGATGAATTTTACGCCATAATTCTGCCGTTGATTTCGAGATTACGTTTGGCAAAGCTCCCGTGTCTAACTGAGCAGCGTATTTTTCTTTACCTATCGAGATTGGAATCACACAAGTTGGATCGATTGTGTTTGTATTAACGATTTGTTTTTGAATTATCGGTTTCACTTCCTCAACTTGCTCAATTTTCGTGTTTTCGACAGATTCTACTACCTTTAGCGGTTCGCTAGTTTCAGACACAGTTGACGTCAACTGGTCTGTTTTTGGAATAGATTGGTCTTTTGATTTCTTGTTTTTTACTGGGTGGTGGGGAGGCAGTTGGAGATATTTTGGGGTTTTCTTTCGAGGTTGACGGTTTACCTGAATCGAATATTTTTTCATTTTTCAAAATCGTAATTTTTATCTTTTTTCTTTCAGGTTTTGGGGGCAAATTTTTGTCGGATTCGAATTTTAAATTAACAGGGGCTCTTTTCTTTCTCTTGTACGAGGATTCTAAATAAATTTTCATTTCGGCAGTTAAAATCGAAATAATATCGTCGTATATTTTTGGAGAGATGAAATACTTCATAGATTTCTGATCATAAATAAATTTCTCTAAATACGGAATTAGATTACCATCCTCATCGATTTTTGGTCTCCAAAATGGAATGCCTTTATAGGGTGTGATTGACTCACATTTTTCGAAAATTAACGAGGGTTTTCGCCATACAGTTACGCGATCGTCTTCCGCGAGTTTCGCGAACATTCGTTTGTAAGCAATATATCGATCAAGCGTTATCGGCTTTTGTTTATTTACCTTAGGTTTTATTTGTTTTAGAATAGGAAATAATAGAATTATTTCTTTTGCCCCTCTCTTACATAGAAGATCGATTATTTTGTGCAGATCATGATAGATCACCTGATATGGGAGGTTTGATTCATTGAATTCTTTTTGACCCATCGATAAAAAATATTTTTCGTGGTTACAAATATCATTGTTATTTTTTAAATCTTCGTAGATACGTGTTAAAGGTAGGTTATCTCCAAATTGGTTTGCATCAATTTTGCCCCTGTTGGCCATATATACGAGGTAATGTACAATACTGTCCCCTATAAATTTGTAATCTTTGAAAAGACTCATGGGGTTTACGTTTTGGCAAAGAATTTGCCCCATATCACCATTATTTGAATTTATTCTTCGCCTTCCTCGTTTCCCGCCCCCGTTGGTGATTCGTAGCCACCGTCGGATTCGGTTTCTTCGGGAATTTCTTTTTCAGAATGATCTTCTTTCGAATTTAGGCTGTCGTCAGCCTCGGTTGATGCGGTTTTTAGATCTTGCGGGTTCGTCTTAGGATTTTCTGAACTAGAGGATTTTTTAAATGTAGGCTTATCGAATTTTTTAGGCGTTGACGCTTTCTTATCGAATGAAGATTTTTTCCACGATTCCTGACTTGATTTAGGTTCTTGGAACCTGGATTTTTGAGCGTCGAAATTGGTCTTAGACTTTTCCGCTTCAAAAGTAAATTTCTCTGGAACGATTGAAATGTCCTGTTCCTTTTCTAACTCTCTTAGCTTTTTTGTTAAATTATTTAGCGATTGTTTGTCTTCAGACGTAATTCGAATCAAATAGGAAATCGGAAGTTTTTTACATACTGAGATTACGATGTCGTCATCGGGGATTCTCTCGGCATGACGTAGTGTTTCCACCCACTTTAGAATCTCCCTTATCATATCTTTCGAGTTTTCCGCTTTTTTCACTTCCTATTGAAAAACATCCACGCTTTTTCTTGTTGGGCGCGTGACCAGAATTCGTCCAAAAAATCTTTTTTTAATTCGTCGTATTTATTATTTTTTGCATGAAATTTGCGCCAGCGTAATGCTCCTCTTACTTCGATTAGACTCCTAAAAACCAGACATTTGTAAGACTCGACTATTTTTACACCCTCGATACTTGATTCGAAAAGATCAACGAATTGATGAGGGTGGAATTTTTCCTTCTCGTCGAATACTATATCCATACTTTTCATCGATTCCGTGGATATATTTAACGTTTTAATTTTTGTAAAATTACCTCCGACATTTCCGGAAAAGCTAGCACGATTTGATAATTCGATTACTTCCTCGTTCATTTTTTGAGTTGAGTCTAACAAGTTTCCTAATAGTTCAGTATATTCAGAAACAATTGCCTCTTGGCTTAAGACATTTTTCCCTAATTGTTCAACCGTTTCTTTTACAGTTGCCCGCAACTCTTGAAGATCATTCTGGTTTTGGTTTACATATAGGGATAAGTGTTCACTCGTCTTCGCAGTTTTTTGCTGTAATAATTCGATCGCTGTAGTATGTTCGTTTGTTTTTTTATTTGTATCGAAAATCAATTTTTTTATTTTATCGATTTCTTTTTCTTGATTAACTATACGATCGTTAAAGCCGTCTAAAACTTTTTTCGTTTCCAACAAATTTTCCTCGCGTTTACCCATTGATAATTCTAGACGTGATTTCCAAGTATTAAAATCGAATTTTGATACGAAAGTCGTTTTATCTTTCAACACTTGTTCGTTTGGTTTTTGTTCATTTGGGTTTACAGGAATATTCTGCGAAGACTGAGTGGTTTTAGCCGTATTTCCAGTCGATGCAGACATCGTTACTGGAGTATTTGTGGTAGGTGTGGGGGAAATAGTAGTGACGTTTAGTTCACTCATTTTTTAAATAATAAATATCACTATCACCACAAATAATAATAATAAATATACCTAACTAATTTCTATAATAAATAAAAATAGAAAAAAGTTTCGAGAACAGGTAAACCTATTCACGCCCACGACCAAAAATTCCGGAGGACCTATGGCGACATAGAGAGTGGACCACGAGTAGGAATACATATCGAAAAAAAATAGAAGGGGTTGGAATTTTGAGAAAAAAAAAATAATTTTGTGTGCGAGAAAAAAAAATCAAAAGAAAAATCAAATAAAGGGTAAGAAAAAATTGTGGCTGGCTCGAAAACACACCACAACGACTACACTTCTGGTCATAGCTCCGTATCTTTACGAAATAATGCACAGTGTACAACATAATATATACGAAAAAATGCAAGAACGATAATAGGTATAGTAACGTCATATTTAAAATACAAGTTGATGACAATTATTAGTACAATATGCATCATAAACCGTGGTATATTTTTATTGTAGTGATCCGTGATTACTTGCAAAAATATTGCTGCGGTTCTTGAATTGCCAATGAATGTATTTCGTGACTACCAATACGTAAACTATGTCTTTTCGATTCCTATATATCACATTGCTAACAAATGTTCGTAATTATTCACTAAATTAACGCATAAGGGTGAATGAGCCGAATATCGACCACAATGTTATGGTTGACTCGTATTGCGGTAGTCTCGTAGATACGCGGTCTTTTCCTGGGTCCCTCGGATGACACCTCGATTACGTAGACTCGCTCCAGGTCAGAGCATACTCCATAATTCAAACCAATAAATACACGACACACTTTTAACGCGAATCATATATTCACCAACTTTACATTTAAACCATGTCGCACCGTAAGTGAGATGACCAAATTATATCATATGGACTGCCTTATGCATAACGAGCTAGACGCGGAGCTCTCGCGTGCCCGTGCGAATTGGAAGTGAAGTACCTCGTAACGAAAGAGAACTGACATAGCAAGCTATGTCAGCAGATAGCAGGGGTACCAACCACATTACCAAGTGTAGCGCCAGGTAGGAGGGCCATATTGCCGTATGACATATGCCCCCACAGGCTTTGCCTAAGCATCGCCCGAGGTGAAGCATGTGCAAGATCATCGGTAAACACGTCTTCTATGACGCGGGCGTCTCCCCCGGCTGCCCCCACTGGTTAAGCAAGGGCGGTGCTCACTTGGTAATTTTTTAGTGTGATCAGGAGGTCGAAATCACAAGAGACACGGTTACCACCAACTTGGGACGATGTAACCCCAACCCCGACAGGTTAGAGAATCGCCGAAGTCGGCAGGCCCCTAGCAGGACGCGACAACCGACCAGCCGAACTTCACCATTGCTGGCCAGTCCGACAGATCGGCGTGCGACCCACCGTCTCAGGGATTCTAATTCCTGCTCACTACAAAGCCGAAAGAAAATGATTTCTGGTTGGTACTGGCCCCGGACGGGTTCTTGTCCTTATGGTAGGGTCATGAGAGTACTCAAAATTGGGGGTTTTCATTTTTGGATGCTTAAATCCGACCACCACCATTTTTTCCAAAATATTGGGTTCTTAACTCCGACCACCTATTAAATTTTAAGGAAAATGTGTGTTTTCATGATACCTTACAGATCTTTATTCATTTTGCGAAATAATAGTAATTAATAATCGCAAAATCAGGTGTTTTGTATTTATAAATCTAACGAGAGTACATAAGCTAAGGCAATACATCTTACTGACTCAAACAGTAAGTACAAATATAAGATTTCATATCTTTTAGTTTCTTCCGCCGCCGCGTCACAAACTTCATGGGCCCAAGAAAAGCACTTCTGACACTGTATCCATATTTGCCCGTGCTGGTCATTCTTGTAAGACCAACCACAAAATTGACATTCCTCGTCATCTGATCCCTCGTCGGTCCTGCCTAACTCATCCAGGTCACCATCAACATCACTTTCTGAGAAGTCGGGCGGTGGTACTGGAAAAAGTTCGCGCGTAGATCGTGGTGTTTTTAGTTTTGCCTTCTGGGCCAGATCTGTCTTTTTTTTTGTTTTGACTAGTTCTTTCAATCGTTTCTTTTCGGCTTGCTCATTTTTTTTTTATTGTCTTTCAGCGGCTAAATTTGCTTTTCTGGATTCTTGCTGAGATTTAAGGTACTGTATTTTTACACGCCAGTCTTAAGGGGAAAATTTTTTTGTAATATTGCATGCATGGTAAAAAAATATGGATAATATAATCAAAAAATAATATGGGGTAATACATGCAATTTTTTTACAAAAGTTGTATAAAAAAAAATTTTTGGGAACATCATCCGTCAGATTTTAGATTTGGCAACGTTTTATTGCATTGCAGTGATCGACGTTTTGTTTTACGAGTACATAACGCGTTGATTATAAGATAGTACGTCGTCGATGCCATTGAATACATAACCGAGTTGGAATTGGATTTTTATCTCGTCGATGTAATTATCTCGTTGTGATTTCATTGAATAAAGGACCGTCTCGTCGAATGAATGCATACTGCCGTACTATCGTCGTTGAGCGTTTGGTTGGTGTAGTATAGTTGGTTTCTACATACAGGTTTTTATATGTATTTACTTAACAATAAATGCTTAACGCTAGTACGTCGATCACTCAAGTTGCAATTAAATCCACGTTGTGTGTTGTAGTTTTATTTTCTGACGGGGATGTATCTGTACATGGTTTCACATGTTTAAAATAATTTCGGTTGACGACAACCGTACTGTGCGATAGTCGAATATTCGGCAAGAAAAATTTGAGTCTACTGGATGGTACAGTAGCAACTCTCTCGCATCAACGACCTTCCACCCGCAAAAACATCCAAAACCAACTCTTTACTTTTCTCCTGTTCCCTACGACATCGATAAACTTTTTTGTAACAGCTTAATTTTTTTCTTATTATCTATTGCTACCTAATAAGAAGGTAGTACTTACTTGATGAAAAACTTTTTTTTCCATTGTTTCGATCAGTTGAAGTAGATATGAAATCGAATTATAATTGAGGTCATTTTGTAGAATGTTACGCAATTGGATATGTAGGGTCCTCAATTTAGGGGATTTTTCGTAGTCGCTTATTTTCAATTTTTTCTTGTTTGGTGCCATTATGATATGATCCATGAACACGTTCCATCGCTCGTGGACAGATGCAGCGCTAAACTGTCCACAGAAGCAGACTCCGCATCTTTCGCTGGAAAATGTGCCATGACTAGTAACTTGTTATAAACCCTGAAAATGATAACAGAATTTATAACCCTATTTATTCATTCCATATTTTGGTTTTCTCACTTGCTATTTTGCATCGAGTACGAAAGCGATACATTTGTCCATTCGCGGAAAGGGGCAAAGCTACAATATCCATTAAAAAACATGACCACATTTTCACGACATGGGGTACAAGAGAGGTTAAAGTGTACAAGCTAACTTTTTTAAGGAATTTTTCAAGGTGACGCTGCTTCGCCCCTTTGCCAGTGCGAGATAGCTATTCTCGTCTTAATGGTAAGATGAAAGTTAACACTTCTACTTATGTTGAGAACTAGGCTGGAATATCCTGAGCTGGTTCGATGCTCACCAGTACACAACAGATTAACCCAGTAACATTGAAAAGATGTTTCGATTGGAATAAAGATACATTCAAGTTTAAATACACAACGCAATTAACACGAGATGATAATCGTTCACAACACCGGCATAAGACAAAGTTAATCAAAAACACTGGTAAACTTAATGCATGGAAATTTGATGAGGTTTTCAACCCATCAACGCGACACCATAAAATAATACCAAAACGGCAAAGAATAGGCGTTAGAGCCTTAGTGAATCGTATACGCGTACAACGCTATACGAAGGTAAACTTGGACAGGGTTTAGACCTAACGTCATACGAGTAAGACGCTAGGCTTATCGCCTCAGGCACAATGTTGCACCGGAGACGAAAGCCAAACATCCCTATGACACATGAACAAACCTAACTATTTGAAAAATGCATGACGAGAATCCAGCAAAAACAAATGATGGATGATATAATTTACGATCTTTTGACTCTTTAGAAAGGGTACACATGGTTTGCATGGATACAGCCAGCATAGCAAATTTCCTCTTGGATTCACCTGAAAATACTTCATATAACATATTCAAGTCTTCTTCCTCAAAAATACATTTTAACCACAGAGAATGAGGTAATAAATTTACATTGAATAATGCCTCATCTTCTTTTAACGATCTTAGATAAGAGACACATAAATACGGATTGATGAAAATATTGAGTTATAATGAATCTTTCTCAAATTTTTATTTGTTTCTCGGTATGCAATCCACCAGAAGCTCCAAATGAGTTTGCAGGACGTTCACATCCACCAAATGAATATTTTTGATAGGATGTCCTACCGGCAACCAGAATCCGCCAATTTTTTTCGTCTGTCTTCTTTAATTTCTTTTTGTCTGTTGAGAATGCCTCAAACTTCGTCAATGAATTTATGACAGAGCACATGAGTAAGGTGATGAACACTTTCTTCCACCATTTATTAGACTTACGATTTAACTTGTACACTGAAATTTTTTGGTCAGATAGATCAACGCCACCCATTATATCATTGTAAGTACGAGTCATAGTCAGACAGTTGAATGTTTTATTGTTTCCATGTCTCATTTTGCGACATATTTCGACGGTCTCTTCTTCGCAGTCCAACCAATTACTGGCGGTAGTTGTACGATTCAACCACGATTATTAGTTTTGAATCGTACGTCACCTCTTTGTAATTTTTCTTTAGGATCCACGTTCGCTCCTTTACCAACGCTTTCCGCTTCGTCAATGAGGTAATTCACTTGCGAGTTTGTTCGTTCGTCGTGTATTCCAAAAACGTCACATTTGTGGCGTGACTTGAAATACACCGAATCAGACCGCATCCAAATCTTGATACCCCTCTTTACAGGTTTTAGAGGCATATATTGTTTCAGGCTCGACCTCCCCTTGAACTTCGTCATGATTTCGTCGATGCTCTGGTAAGGAGAATCCTCTCGATTTTTTTAGAATACCCTTTGTAAACATTCTACGAGATCTTCGATGTAATAAAGTTAACCAGCATCATCTGGTTTTTTAGGCGATGTGAAGTATAATTTTCCTAAAACTACACAAAATCTATCTCGAGGTATAATTTCTTTGATACTGTTCGTTACCTAACGACGCGACGTCCTCTGGCTCCAATTTTTACAACTTATAAATACTTATTTTTACAAGAATGACTTACCTATTCTATTCATAATTTTGAAGAAAAAAATTAATGGCCCTCAAAAAAACTTTTCAATGGTGATGACGCCACAACTCTGTCATCTTTCTGACTTGAATAATTTAGAAATGCTTGATTGGGATTATTCACATATTCAAGCATTTCTTTTAATTTTCGTATTTTTGTTGTATCGTTATAGCGAGTAGCTTGATGATACGCGAACACTAAGCTTCTTTTATTCAGACTCACTTTTAGCGTAGCACTCCAGTTCTCATATTTCTTTAAAAAACGAGCTTTAAGCCACAACTCATCTATGGAACGTCGGTAAGAGGAGACTAATTTATTTCGTGATTATATTATTATGTTATCCTTAGTGATAATTTATATATATATAAAATTATATAATAGTATAAATATATTATTGATACTCTCTAAATAATGCAATAAACTAACTAATAACGATATATCTTAAAATAGAGTCGGATATAGGCTTTTTCCTTTAGTACTATTGAATGATGTTTCTTTGTCCTTTTTATTCAAATTATCTAAGTTGTCGGTATCTGCTCCAGAACCTCCCTTGGCGCTTCCGTTACTAGTATTTGTTCCAATGAAATCACCGACTTCTACATCATTTCCAGTATCAGTTCTTTCATATCTCTTGTATCCATAATGTATTGCTACTTTTGTCATCGAGTTTAAAACTCCACACATCAATGCCCATGATAAACCAAACAAATCATATAGTGTTAAGCAATTTATGATTGTATGGATCAGAAAAGTTATTGCTCGAAATATAACATATAATCCCAATATTCCAGTTGTAGTATTGCCGACAAATTTTGCCCAACCCCATAATTTGTTTGTGTATTTCTCATACCAGCCTTGGATGATGTCTTCATTCATTATTCGGGATAATTCTATCTCACCATTATACCCTCCCTTAAATAGTATGTCACGTGATAATGTATTAGTAATCCCATCGTAATTATAACGGTACATGAAGGCCATACTGGTTTCTTTAATAACTTCTTGTGAGTATAAGTTGCTACTTAACTCTTTGTCGTATTCGGCATAATGCCAGTCAGCATTCAAGTCAGAGGTTATCCGTACAGGATCTCTAACTTCGTGTAAACTTGGGTATATACTATACCACTTATTATTCTCTCGAAACATAACATTAATCAAGGGCGAGCATGGAGTGGGTGTCGATATAACTTGTAATATTCTCGTTCGCGGATTTAGAAATTTTGTTATATTATTTACACTTACAGGTATATCGCGATAACAAGTGGTAGTAGTCTGAATTTGTACCGCAATTGGAGTACATTTGGCAACATGAATTACGAAATATATTAGGTTTTCGCCGTCTAATGGTGGAATATCAGCGTCGTCATTGTGTGGTACTCTTTCAAAATTTCCATTCCTATCAAGCGCTTTGGATTTGGAATTGTCATTATTCACATATTCAAGCATTTCTTTTAATTTTCGTATTTTCGTTGTATCGTTATAGCGAGTAGCTTGATGATACGCGAACACCAAGCTTCTTTTATTCAGACTCACTTTTAGCGTAGCACTCCAGTTCTCATATTTCTTTAAAAAACGAGCTTTAAGCCGCAACTCATCTATGGAACGTCGGTAAGAGGAGACTAATTTATTGAAATATATTAGGTTTTCGCCGTCTAATGGTGGAATATCAGCGTCGTCATCGTGTGGTACTCTTTCAAAATTTCCATTCTTATCAAGCGCTTTGGATTTGGAATTGTTGCTGCGACGGTAATCTGATTCATATCGATTAAATCTGACAAGATCTTCATCGTCTAATGGTGGGGTATCATCGTCGCCATCATCATCATCTGGTACAAGTACAACTTTTGGAAACTTTTCATCCTTGTCGCAGCAGGCGTGTGAAAATGCGAAGCACGCATTTAAAAATGCAAAAAATGCTTTCAAAATTTCCATTTTCATCAACAAAAAACAGCGGCAACAACAGCAATAATATTTTTGATACAAAAACAATATATGGTGAGGAAGAGAAAAATTATATTCACATCTTAATCGAAGCCAGAATTAATAAAATAAAAAAATTGTAAAGGTTAGGTAGACATAAACACGGCGGTAAACCGGAATCGTTTATTCACCAAGCACAATTACACAAAATTATACGATAACCACTTAAGGGTTCTAGGTACTTGAATTATTAGACACGACAATCAAGTATACATATTATCACACGAAAACTACTTTAGGCTATGAGGATGCACGTTAACAGTGAGCACCTACCGGTTCCAATGTTGAATACATACTAATATGTACGGCTCGATAGACCAGATGACTAGTCTACCAACCGTACCTACACCGACCCAGTGTTACCACTGGTAGGTGGGCCATAAGTCCCCATCACAAAATCACATCTCTTGAGTTATGCATGAACAAACCTAACTTTATTTAAAAAATAGAGGACAAGAATCCACCAAAAACAAATTGTAAGGGTTGGTAGAAAAGAAACACACTGATGGTTGCTTATGCGTGTATTCGATTCACACAAATTACATAAAATATCACATTAACCGATTAAGTGGTGGGTTCTTTGATTACTCGATAGTTCTTCCATAACAAGCTTAATCTCAGGCTCATCAAGATGATGTTTCTGTAAATAGATGCGGACACTACCTAAGATTACCAACTTCGCTGCGACGACTACATCGTTTGCGTCTTTCGCTTCAGTGAGTGTAATTGTATCGAACGGTATAAAAAGAACGCAATATTTCCGAAAGTGGTCGTTCGTCTTCACGTTTAGCTTTTCGAAACTAAAAACAAGAAAATTACATCATCGTATTATATTTGAGTTGAGCATCGAAGACTGAATTATAATAGAGGTTATTACTCGAGTCCTTCGATCGGCTTCCAGTCGCAATAGCATTCTATTGATTTTAAATGAGTCGTTTTCATGGCGTTTCGATGACGAAATATTGCGATTGCCCACCCGTCCAAATTGAGTATTCTTGGAATTAGATCGGTTTTGTCGACGTAGTATTTTTTATATTTTACCAGAGTAGCAAAATCTACGTCGCAGAATGGTGATTCGTCGTTCATGTACGAGGGTCGTTCGATTGTAAAAGTTGGTGGTTCTAATTGGATAAACAGAACATACCTCAATTTCTATACTTATTTCAATTAGTACAAACTTTCAAATGAACTTCTTTTACCACTATCTGATGATATTTGCAAAACACTTGGATCCGAATCGTTGTTATCACTGACTGATTCAGCATCATCATCATCATCATCTGGTACCGGATCAAGGTTACGAATTCTTCGACTTTGTTTCGGAAAACTCGGTCCCGGTGAGCGAAAACTTGACATTACACACAATCTGTGAAGAATATATCATTACAATTCATTACAAATTTGGTACATCGGATTCATCATTTGTACCATGGCTATAAGGTAATGCTGTCGTGTGTCCTATGTGGGAAAATGATTGTACGAAACATTTACCGAATACTAATCTTCCTTCAACTAAATAACAGTCTTCTTGTAGTTCTTCAGTTCTTCCCGATAGCTTCCGTGAATTTCTACAACCAGGTTACTGCTGTCTTGATGAATAATATTTTTAATAGGAGAGAAAGACAACTACATTCACGCGCAATAAGCTGTTATCAGAGGCTCCGCTCTTCCCGTTCGCGTTCGTCTGAAAAAAATCTATGTACGCAGCTGTTCATGATTGACTCGTTCGCGTTTGTGAGAACTAAATGAACGGAAATAGTTTACATATTTTCCCTCATGAAGTGCTAGTGGTGACTGGCGAAAGGAAAAAGTTTGACAGTTTTTGAAGTTAACATGGATCGAGTTACTTTTAGCTTGATCGGAATCGAATAACATTTTATATTGAATACTGTACAGATTGACTTATCATGACAGTAAGTAACTTGCAAGAAGAGTGACCGAGAATGTGGAAAAAACTTAACTAATGAGAAAAGTCATCCGTAAACTCAATCAGCTGATTTCAGGACCAAAATGCATGCAAAGGGGTACCGTTACTAACACCTGATTGAGTTTCAACGATAAAGTTCGTTTTGACTACAAAGTGTTTTTTTTTTTTAACTCGAAAAAAGTTCTATAAAGTTGCCTATTCCACACTCGTCAGTTTTTGTTAGTTTTCTTTAAGGTCCGAATTCTTCCATATCCGTAATGACTTTGCTATAAATCACTATTATTACATCCTCTACGCCTAATTTCATTCGACAGTGCATTAATGCAACTTTTCAGTATATTTTGATGGTAACACAAAATTAGAACGAATGCTTAATTCCTATTCTAGTACCTATCCCTAATTTCTTAAAGTAGACGAGTACCTATCGCTATATTTTGCTTCTTCCAAATCTACTGAAAGAAACGAGCTCGCTTTGATTCTTCGATTCTGTTGAATAATAGAGATTTCACGTTCATAGTACAACATTCTGAAAACAACAAAGCATCTCACAAAGTATCAAATCAAAATGGATTAATTCTAGTATACACCTATTCCCAACGTAGGTATTATACTTATCTGGATCAAGAGGAGTGACAACTTTTTCCAAATGCATTCGAAGAAACAGGCTAATTAGGTATGTGAAAGTTATCGGAACGGAGCAAACATATCACAGAGTTAAGATCTTAATAAAGATATAATGTGATAAATGAAATGAAACTGTCCTGATAAATACTAAAAGTATAAAATATAAAACGTGTATGCTCCGCACAATGCACATTTTCTACCCCCTTTTTTATACCTTCCTAGTCTGGATTCAGCATTCCGCCAGAATCTATACGTATTATTTTAGCGGCCGATTCAATGAATGAACCTGTTTTTATTTCCAATAGTTCATCTTTGGTCGAAAAATATTTTCTTCTACCTTCTCTATATCCCTCATATGAGGACTCTATTTTTTTTTTTTTTTTTTTTTTTTCCAATCTATTTAAAAAGATA
>FIZV01056138.1:0-12500 GCA_900050545.1 Trionymus perrisii | reverse complement strand
AATGAAATCTTCAGACAGTATTTGATACTCTGAAATTGCTTCCCAATCCACTTTGTTTTTAAACTTTCGAATGAAATCTTCAGACAGTGTTTGACACTCTGAAATTGCTTCCCAAACCACTTTGCCTTTAAAATCTCGAATGAAATCTTCAGACAGTTTTTGATTATTGCGGTGTAGTGGAGATAATAGGAGAAGTTTTTTGGGAATCGAGGGAATGGCAGTTTGGGATTTAGAATTAATTTCTGATAAGAAATGAGGAAAGTAAGAAATAGGTATATTCAGGGAGTGTGGGAATTTGGGATAGGATATGAGTGAGGAAGGAAAACCTACCTACACCGACATAATAATTAACCTACCTAGCTCGAATAGCATGAGAGAAAAACAGAACCTACTTCTATACATATTACAAAAATACGAAGTATACTACGTAGGTAAACCTACTAAATATTCAAACGAATTTAAACGTATTCGGACATAAATTTAAACCATTCGGCCATATCAATTTGGGTAGGTATAACCTACATTTCAAAGTCATATTGACCATATCATTAAACTTCTTTTTCGTCAGATGGACGATATAAACTATATTTTAAGATTAAACTAAAGCCATATTGACTATTTATATTTACATGGGGGACACAAGTCTCAAAGGACTATTTCAAGACGCTACAGCGTCGAGTACCAAGCTCAGGTAGGCATCTTGCCTACCTATCTCGTCCGCCGGCACACCTGTGCCAGTGGGTACTCGGTTCAACGCATAACTCTTTGATTATACTCGCGAAGAAACTAAATTCACTTCAACTCAACTGTATATTATTTCAATTTACATACAACTTCAAATTATTACAAAATCGAAACTTTTAACTAAACGAAACGAAAATAACCTGTCCTCTCACAAGGATAAAAAATTAGTTAGCGTTCGATCTACGATCGATAGCTAGTCGAAGGAAAATTTAGAATTCGTCCGAATGAACCCGAAGGTGGCCGATTAAGGCCGAATAAAATTTTACATCAGGACGACTCTATACCACATAGAGTCCCCCCAGACAAAATGATTTTCCCTGAAAAGCTCAAAATATAAGTACAACGGGTAAGTAAATAATAATACATATAATAGGTATAAAAACATAAACATAAAAAATAATATGACTTCTAATATTATAGATAAACGGATTACAACGTCATGATTTACGAATATTTTAACCGGTTTGGTAAATTCGACATGAAGGAAGAAAACTTTCCGACGACAGACGAAGTAATTAATGCGACCAACGAAGGTATTGACGCACTGAATCGATTTCTGCGTTCAATTCACTCATAGTCATTTTTGTCAGGGCGTTCTGGACTTCGCGCGGCTTTAGGAACTGGTAGAACTCTCCAGCCAAGTGGGTAATTCAGTCATCAGGACGAACTGGATCACGTAAGGTGATTTTTACCTTATCATTCTCGATCTCTACCGGCGCGGCCATCCAATCGTTTGCAAAAGGCTTTCCCAAAATGCACATCGAACCCATACATTCGTCAACGGTAAATTCGACCTTGAATTCGATCGCAATTTCGGCCGCTGCCTTCGTACGGCGCTGAAAGTTGGATTTCCACGGAATAATGCAGTATTCTTCGGTTGAAAAGGTTCTGGTGATGTTCGATTCAGTGATAAGAGTTCGGCTGATAATATTGAACGGTAATCTCGCATCGTACAAAATTTCGTGTTTTGTTCCATTAATCTGTACAAAGAGAGCAATTAAATGGTCGTGTCCGAACGTCATCATGTCGTATATGTGATGGGGTAAGTAGATATTCTTCTTTTCCATACGTAATTGCTTTACTCAGTTACTAACCCTTCGCATATGATCACTACACGTCCGTGCTTCGAGTGAGATTCTCGGGTACTCGTACGATGTTCTACAGTAATCCGGAAAGATCGGAATTGTTATACGTCCGTTGCTTTTGGAAATTTTCATTCAATTTACGATGAATGACAATATCAGCTAGTTTATCGGGGACGAGTTTTTTCATTACTAGCTCGTACGGTATACAGCGAGTAGTTCTATTCTCCGTGAAATTAATTTTATTTTCTATTTCCGGTAGTAAACGCATCCACGATTTTTGGTTCTCGGAAATAAATTTTTGGATGGACGATCCAAGTATGGCCATTACTCGTTTGGCAGGATTAGAGGATGGAGTGTAACGTGATGTATAGCGAAGTTCAACTCCTTTCTCGCGCCAGTGACGTCGCCAATAATTAGACGAAAATTGGCTTCCATTATCGGATAATATTATCTTTGGTTTTCCGAATTCGTCAATCCATTTTTGTATTTTCGAAGCTGCGTTCGTAGAGGTGATTTTTTTCAAGCCGTAGAGTTTGGTGTACTTCGTAAACATGTCTCTGATAACAAAAATATGATTTGCACCGGCCGTAGATTGAGGTATAGGACCGTAAAAATCGATACAAATCATCTGGTTAAATTCGTACGCTTCTATCGGACGAATATTGCCTCTCAGTTGCTTCGTACTTCTGAGAGCTTTTTGGCATGATATACATTGGTTTACAAATTCGCTCACTTGTAGCGTGATATCCGGCCAATCGAAATGTCTTCTTATCACTGTTAACAAGCTGGTGATACCGATATGGCCATATTCATAGTGATAGTGTTCAACTAATCTTCGTTGTATATCGTTCGGAATGTAGATGCGGTATTTTCCATCTAAGTTACAATACAAGAATAATTTCTTATCTTCTTCGAATTGAACACGGTCGTCTTTACGAGCAACAAACATCATCAGACGAGAATCGTTTTGTTGGTGTATGAGTAATTTACGGAAATCTTCGGTCAAGCTGCGCGGTATTTCGTAATCGAAGAGAAAGATGGTTAGATTACGATCGTTTTCGGTAGTTACGGATGAAAATCTGGATAAGAAATCCGCGGTTGAATTATCGCAGCCGGAAATGTGTTCAATTTCCAGTGCAAAGTTATCTAGGTATAACATCCAGCGTGAGATGCGGTTCGGCAGCATATCGTTCCTTTTCATATACGTTATTGCCATGTTATCGGTATATAATTTGATATGTTGACCTGCGAGTAGATAATAATTCTTCGCTAACGTGTAAACGATGGCTAATAATTCCAGTTCCATGGTCGAATAATTTCGTTCGTGCGATTTTAACGATCTACTGGAAAATGCGATTGGTAATTTTACATTTTGACCATCTCGTTCATGTTCTTGTAAAATAACTCCAGCGATGGCTTTCATACTGGCATCGGTGTAAACTACGAAGTCCTTCTTGAAATCGGGATATATGAGTAAGTTTGTTCGGCCAAAAGTTTCTTCAATGATTCGAAGTTTCGTTCGCGTTCTATCATCCATACGAATTCGGCTTTCGACGAGGTCATGGCGTATAGATTATCGCACAGTTCCGAGATTTTAGGTATGTACATACGATAATACTGGTACATGCCTAAATATTGCTGCATGGATTTTATGTCTGTCGGTTTCTCGAATTCTAGAATGCCTTGAATTTTCTCTGGATCGATCTTCGTACCTTCTTCGGACAGAATTAGTCCGAGATATTTGACGCTACTTTGACAGAAATGTTTTACGGAGATTCAGCGTCATGTTGGCTTCAGCGATCCGACGTAGTACTTCGCGTATATGTTGAAGATGTTCCTCCAAAGTGTCCGAAAATATTAGAAGATCATCAACGTAAAAGCAGCAGTAATCTTCAGTTCCTCTCAATACCTCTTGTAAGGCGAGAAGGAACGCTGGCATCGAGTCTTCGTTTCCGTAACCGACTCGGGTTCCGCAGTACGAGACTCCTTCGAAGACGAAGCTCATTAGCTCCCAAAATTCTTCGAACAACTCGATTTGTTGGAAACCGCAGTTGAAGTCGAACGTAGTAAAGTACTTTTTTCTTTTGAACTTGAAGCGGAGATTTTCGATGTTCGGTACTTCGGTCGAGTGGCGTCGTATGAACTTGTTTAAAGGACGACAGTCTTGGCACGGACGAACTTTTCCTCCGCCTTTATCAACCATCACTAAGCCTAGTTTGTACGTCGATTTTCTGCGAGTAACACAGTCATTTTGTAACCAGAAATTAATTACCTCGCGAGCTGGCTCGATAAAGCGGTATGGTACTGGTCTTGTTTTGCACCAGATGTTGTCCGGAAATTTGTCCTCTTTGAAACGAAACGCGTGTTTATATTTATTACAGCAACCTATTCTGTTCTCGAATACTTCTGAAAATGATCGTACAATCAATTTTAGACGTGCCTTGACTTCGTCTGGTAACTCAGTTCGATCTATACATACTTCCATATTGTTATCTAATTCGGCCGTTACTGATGGATTCGTACTACCGATGGTGACGTATATAGCTTCTGGAAGCTTGGCGATCGATTCGTCCAGTTCATATTTTGCTTTAGGGGTGGTTTTACCTTCAAATGGAATTTCGAAGTATTGTTTTGTAGTCTTATCGTGTAAACCTATACAGTCGCGACCCATACAGATGTCCATTTTGAAGTCGCGTTGAATTGAACAGCCAAGTATTAGTTGAGTGTTAAGGTCTTTTGTCACTAATACTGGCATACGATATTTTACATTTATTATCGGACCATTATTGAAGCTAAAGTTGACGTACGATATTTTGGTGATTTTAGGATGACTTTTTCCGGACGCGAGAGTGAAGCGGCTACTCAATCCACGAGCTGGTACCTCAGATTTGGAATACTCCGGATTTCGTTCCTTTAGTTGCTCGTAGGTTGCTTCATTGATAAGGACGTGAGAACAACCAGAGTCGATTAGCGTTGGTACGTCGATATCTCCTATTTTCAATTTAATAGTTGGGATTACGTCTTCACTCGTACAATCGATAGCTTTCGGTTCGATTACGTCTTCTACGTCGATATTGATATTGAAAATCTTACTCGATTCGTTATCACCTAACAGCCTATTGATAACGTTAGATTTCGGCGGTGATTTTTCGGTTGTTGCTTCTTTGAAGACGCGTTTGAATATCAGTTTTATTTTTTCGTACGCTTCGCAGTTCCAATCGGTTGTATTTGGTGTACCGTTGATATTGATTTTTTGATATAATGCCGTTTGGATGTCGTACAGTAGGTCATGTTCGTGGTGATATACGTACCACTGTTTAATGTGCGACCAAATCTTCTTCCTCTGGACGAATGGTGAGAAGAAGTTTACGTACGAACATCCATCTACATCAAAAGAGATGAAATATATCGATCGATTGATGTCTTGGAGATTTTTCCAATACTCAATATCTTGGTCCAGTTCAGGTGGGATTAACGTGAATATAATCTTCTTGAAACCGTAATTTTCTTTTAATAATCGGATTATCATTCTCAGATTGGCAGTAAATGACGTAATATCGAACTTACGGCTTCTTATTTCACTAGAACCGAGGGAAACGACGATTGCTTTGATGTTTGCCGACGCCGCGTACGTTTTTCTGTCTTTTAACGTTGTCAACAGTTTAGACGATGTAAGCTCGTTCGAACAAATTGTGTTATTAACTACGTTACTTCTACCATCAAGGTAACGTATGAAATTAAACGCTGGTAAAGTACCGACGTATGCATATTCGTGGGAGAAATAAAATAATTCCTTTTCCTCAGGTACATTATTGTTATCATTCGATGGAATTTTAACTTCAGACGATTCATCTAATTTTACATCCGGTGATGAGTTATTCTTCAGATTGTTTATTACGAAGTTAACTTGGATTTTCTCATTTTCGGGTTCCACATCGGTCGAATTTCGGAAACTTGAGACAACATTACGACCAACTATGTTGTCGTTTTCGAGTTTAAATTAGATGTTTCGGAACTGGATTCATCTTCGTTGGATTCTACGTCGATCAATTCTAATTCACCGTCTGAGTTGGCGAAATAATACTCGTACTCAATGTTATTAGCTCCTATCGAATTAATTGTACTTTTTTTAATGATCGGTTTTTTTGTATACGACGTGGATTTAATTTTTTCTTCCGATTTTGGTTTTTCGTCTGTTTTCGGTTTATCAGTTTTCTTACGAATACGAAAAAACTTTTTCTTATCAGTATCGGCTTTACTGGTTTTTTGGACGGACGAAGATGTAGATGCTGAATCGGAATCTCGGCTATTTTTAAAAATTGGTTTCAGCTTTTGTTCGTAATACGCATTACTACCTACGCTACGGTTTGCTAAGTAGGCTTTATCGTCTTGATCTGCTTCGCGTATCTGCTCTAAAATCTCCTCGATCGATGTATTAACTGTTATTTCACGAAAAATACGACCATATTTCTCTGGTAGTTTTTTCATCATGAGTTTAGCAGCGAAATGTGAACTCATTTGAGGATTATGTTTCAAACGTGTTAACCAGTAACTAGCGAATTCGTAAGCAGTTTGCTTCGGTCGGGCAGGAAATGTTTCATCTGCGAACGTTTTGATGTCAGCAATCCAAAGCTCTTTGGTCAAAAATTCTCGTAAGAATCCTTCGGCTACATCTACGAATTTTAGTCCTTTATTTTGGACACTGGCTTTCCATAACTCGCATTCAGGACCGACGAGTAAGTTGTAAAATGCGGTCGTTAGTGTAAGGTCGTTCGATGATAACGGTCTTACTTTCTGGTCAAATTCGGCGAGGAACTCCTCCGGTACACGATAATCTTTCGGGCCTGTCCATGGTTTAGCGGTGGTACCTTTACCGAAAATATCGCTCATGTGACGTGCGATTTGTTGTGGTACGAAGCGATCGCGACCGAATTAGGGGGGTTTTATCGTGAGAAGGCTATTCGAACCTTCTACTCCATATTCTAACGTTTCGATGGTTCTTGAAATATTGAAACTTCGATCGGGCATTTTAACGAGCGATTCGTTTAACGATGATTTTCTAGGCTTACGTTGATCTCTTTCATCTTCGTGTTCGTTGTCATCTTCGCTTTCGTCCGATTCAGAATGTGACGGTGGAGTAACATTGCGACGACCGTAACGTTTGTGAATATCACGATATGCTTTTTCGACGAGCCGAGTAGAATTTTTAGTTACACCGTCTGTTACCTTTACGAATAAATCGGTCACAAAATCCATGTCTAAGAAAGCAGCATTTTTCCCACCAGCTTTTACGTATGCTTCGCGAGCAGATTTTTCGGCAGCTTCGCGTTTCTCCTTTTCTTGTAGGATTAATTCAATACGTAAACGTTCGGCTTCTTCGGCTGCTAGAGCTGCAGCTTCGGCTTCTTCTTTCTTCTTTCGTTCGTCGTCTCGTTCTTTGCGTTGCTTTTCGTTTTGTAGATAAGCCAAATATTGGTCGAATTTGACTTGCTCTTCCGGCCACAGTACCGGAGGTTGTTCTGGAAATTCGCCTGACATTTTTACTTCGCGAAAAGTTTTATCGGTCAACGAAGTATCAGATGAAATGTTTAACGAAATGTCAGAGCTATTAAAAGTTGTTTCTAATTCCGAGTGGTTAATAATGTTCGCCGGTGTATTTCGACGAGTAATCACGGGCGATAACTGTATTAACTGTAGAAAATCTTCTAAAAGTATTTTTGATCAACTAGTTGGCGGTGGTGGTCTACGGACGAGTGAGCTTGGTATATGGCGTTTATTTTTTGGATTTTGGGGGGGAAACTAACTCTAAGAATAAGCGTATATACATTTAAGCCTAAGTAACGTATTATCATGAGTGATAGATATTTAATCCAGTTCGAAAGTCACATTGGGCGCCAGTTGCGAAGTGCAACTTAATTTTGGCCCATGATATTACGTTCGTAATTCTAAAATAAATATTACTATTGTCACTATGCTATTATACCATTTCGTATTCGACGGTTACTTCTTCTTTCGACATCTTCAGCGTGTTTATTAATTATTTTATAATTAAAAAGATTAACGCACAATTATCATGTAAATATCAACCGGTTAGTGTTAATAGTATATACCTACATACATGTACTTAGGCATATGTTCATTTGCTAGAAACTCGTTCGGTTATCTTAAATAGATAACAATGTATCTGATGTATTACTCTCGTTACATGGTTGAAATAAATAGTCGTTAAACGTTCGTCCAGTCGTATGAACTTATTTCGCATTTAACATGGTACCAGACGTGGTTTTTGTAATGGGCAGAGTTAATCCTGCGGTTTTTTTGAAAGTTTGATTTTTTTCGGGCATCGTTGTTTTTTTTGGCCCTTGTGTGTACTTTTTTTTTGTTGCCCTGGTTCGTTTTTTTTTTAAATATGGGCGGTGAAACGGTTAATATACCGGTTTTCGACGGTGAAAGCGCGAATTTTTCTTCGTGGCGATATCGAATGGAAGTGCTCCTAGAGGCGAAAGAAGTCAAGACGTCGCTTGATGCGGTACCAGGAGATGATGCGGCGAAAAAGAAGATAGACGCAAAGGCAAGGAATATTATCATTAGCGGTTTGGCCAATTCCCAATTGTATCTTGTAATGGGAGAAAACACCGCAAAAGGCATGTGGGACAAGTTAGCAGAGATTTTTGACCGCACCGACACGGCCGAGAAAGTTCTAGCGGAGCAGGAGATGGCTGCACTTCGTTTCGATCCCATCAATGATACCAGACACGGATTTATCTCAAAGTTTGAGGCGGCTGTGAATAAATTACGCGATGTTCAAAAAGACGCGACAAAGAAACTATCGACGGAGGACGAGGCAGGGTATCTTCTTTCAAAAATGCCAAGTGAGCTCGATCATTTAAACGATCTCGTCGATTTATTACCTGCAACCCAAAGCAAAGTGGCATTTATTAAAGCAAAGTTTTTGAATCCGAAGAGGAATACGTCGGTTCCAAGCACGGTAGATAGTTCCCAGTCGAATACGAGTTCATCTGCGTCGAATGATGATTCCAAAGTTACTCCAAAGGCAGAGTCAGAATTTCAAAGTCCGTCCGTTTTCAAGGTTTCCAGAGACGTGCAGTGTTACAAATGCGGTTACAGAGGCCACATAAGAAAATATTGTCGGAATAATTCTTCTCGTGGCAAAGGCGGAAATTATCGTGGTCAGTCGAATGGTCAGCGTTATCATCGAGGAGGTAATAATCAATACAAAGGTCGCGGTAGAGGTAAAAATAATTTTTCACGTAATAATTCCGCGATGGAAACTTTTCTTATGGAGTTGGATAATAATTTAGAGGTTAATAATTCGGAATGTGTTTTTGATAATTCGGAGATGTCGTGGCTTATTGATAGTGGGTGTACTCATCATGTTGTGTCTAATATTAACTATTTTTATGAATATATAAAATTAAAAACCCCCCAAACGGTGAAAATGGGTGACAATCGTTGTCAAAAAGCCGAATATATCGGCAATGTTAAAGTTAAATTACGAGTAGGCGATGTAGTTACCGATTGTATTATTAAGAACGTATATTTAGTTGAGCAAATTGGTAAAAATCTGTTGTCGGTTAGTACTATGGACGTTTCTGGTTATCAAGTTTTGTTAGGTAATGGAAAAGCTTTAATTTCTAATCGTGAAGGGAAAACTATAGGAGAAGGTTTTAGTGTAGGTAGGCTGTATAGGTTAGATTGTACTTACGAAAAGAAAAGTGTAGGTTTGGAAAATGCGTTTTGTAGTCAGGTAAATGCTGTTTCAAAATTGGCTGATAAAAAGCATTGGCATAGGGTTTTAGGTCACGTTAATTTTTATGCTTTGAAGGAGTTATTCGATGGTAAATTTCTTGACGGTCTGCCTAATAACGAAATTTCGTCTGATTATGTAGAGTGTGATTTGTGTAAGCGTAACAGTATGCGTAATTTATCGTTCGGAGGTGGTCGCACGAGAGCTAAAAGGATTTTTGAGGTTGTTCATACGGACGTAAATGGTCCTCATGCAACGACTGGTTACAAAGGAGAAAAATATTTTCTTACTTTTATAGATGATTATTCGAAGTATGTAGTCGTATATTGTATAAAGGAAAAGTCTGAGGTTTTTAGTTGTTTTCAGGACTACTACAATAAGATGAAAAATATCACCGGTATGAATTTAAAATATCTTCGTTGCGATAATGGTCGTGAATATTTAAACAAGGATTTTCGTGCTATGGAAAGTAAAGAAGGCTTCATCATTCAAAACGTACCGGCGTACACACAACAACTCAATGGCGTGGCAGAAAGGTATAATCAAATCATAGTTAATCGTGCAAATTGCCTATTTGATGAGTGTAGGCTAGAGAAGAAATATTGGCCTGAGACGGTCAAGACTGCTGTATATTTAGGAAATAGAGTCCTTGCTAATTCTGTCGAGCGTAAAACACCATATGAAATTATTCATAATCGGAAGCCAAATGTATCGAATTTAGTTCTGTATGGTTCAGAATGTCACGTGCGAATACCAGATCAAAAACGTCAAGACAAATGGTCCAAGAAGGCGATGTTAGGTGTCATAGTCGGCTATAGTGATACTGGCTATCGAGTATTATGCGGTTCAGATATTACAGTGACGCGAAATATCGAGGTCATCGACCCCACTCGAAGCAGAATTGTGTATCTCAATGGGGAAGATGAAGACGAGAAAAATAACGAACCGGAGTCAATTGTCATCCCTAGAAGATCAACACGCGAGAGTAAACCCCCAGATCGATATGGCTCACCTATTTGCTATTATGTACAGATCGGACCGGATACCTATCAAGATGCGATGGAAGATAGGCGTGCTGAAGGGTGGAAAAAGGCTATGGATGAGGAAATTAGGACGATTGAGGCGAACGATATGTGGTATGAGACTGATTTGCCAGAAAGTAAGAAAGCTATTGATTTGAAATGGGTCTATGCTGAGAAAACGAATGGTAGGTTGAAAGCTAGGCTAGTTGCACGCGGATTTCAACAAGACGACGGCGACGATGAAGATTTTTATTCACCAGTAGTTGGTATGGCGGCGGTAAAGACGTTTTTATCATTGGCAGCGCATTCAAAAGATCATATCGAACAGCTTGATGTTGATGCGGCATATTTAAATGGTCCTATCAAGTCCGAAGTTTATGTCAATCCACCGGAAGGTTATCAAATTCAAGAAGGTAAGGTCTTACGATTGAAAAAGGCGTTATATGGTTTACGAGAAAGTGCAGCTTGTTGGTTTGAGTATTTTGATAATTTTATGAAGAGATTAGGATTTGTTAGGCTAAAATCTGAAAGATGTGTTTACGTGAGAGGAAATATTCGAGTTATTGTGTACGTGGATGATCTTTTGATTTGCGGAGCAGATATCTTTGAGGTAAATGAGGTTATTCGAGAGCTAAGAGATTGTTTTTCTATGAAAGTGATGGGAGAAGTTTCATGTTATTTAGGTATCGATATAAGGTATGACCGTGAAGGAGGCACAATGGAGCTAAGTCAGGCCGGATATATTGAGCAGCTTGCTATTCATTATAGACTGACTGATTGTAGTCCAAGATTCGAAACTCCTATGGAAGCTGGATTAAAAATTGAGAGATTAGATAGGAGCCTATCGGATCTACCTTATAGGAGCTTAGTAGGTGCTTTGTTATACGTAGCTGCGGCGACGAGGCCGGATATCGCATTCGCAACAGGTTATTTGAGTAGGTTTCAATCAGGGTATTGTAAGGAATATTTTGAATACGCGTTACGAGTTCTTTCCTATTTGTACAATACTCGTGATCAAACTTTAAAATTTTCAGGCGATAATAATGTTGTAGATTGTTACGTAGATTCAGATTTAGCAGGCGATATTAATGATAGGAAATCTACGACAGGTTTTGTTATTCGATTAGGTAGGGATCCAATTTTCTGGAAAAGTACCAAACAAAGTATTGTAGCGAGATCTTCAACTCATGCTGAGTTTTATGCGATGGCAGATGCCACTCAAGAAATCGTTTGGCTAATTGGTTTATTAAAAGAGTTAGGAGTCGCTATGAGAAAGCCTGTGGATATTTTCGAAGATAATAATGGCGCTAAAATCTTGGCTGAAAAAGGGAATTTTACAGGTAAAAGTAAGTTTGTGGAGATAGGTTATCGTTTCGTATCAGATTATGTATCAAAAGGGATAGTTAGAATCGTTAAGGTGGCGACTGAAGAAAATTTGGCTGATCTACTTACGAAAGCTCTAGATAGAAAACAATTTAAATATTTAAGATCGATGTACCTATCTAATAGTTGAAATAGTCGTATTATTCATATTCTCGTTTGTTGCATAATTTTTCGTATATTTTTCGTCTAGTTTTATCTAGTTATTTTTCGTTGTATTCAACGTCGCTTCATATTTGATTTTCGTATTTATTGTTATCGTGTATTTTTGTTTCGTCTATCGACGATGATATTTTATTCAAATTTTATCTGTTTTTAATATGCAGGTTTTTAATCGTTCAATTATGTAGTATGTTAGAGTAGAGTTATTTTTAGAATATTATTCTGCGAGACGAAGTCTCGAGGTGGCGTGTTAATAGTATATACCTACATACATGTACTTAGGCATATGTTCATTTGCTAGAAACTCGTTCGGTTATCTTAAATAGATAACAATGTATC
>FIZV01056134.1:0-11099 GCA_900050545.1 Trionymus perrisii | reverse complement strand
AAAGAAGGTCTTACAAATATTACAAATAAAAAAAAAAAAAAAAAAAAGTAAATAAAATTCTAATACGTAACACCAGGGATGTGAATTTGGTTAGGTTTTCCATTTTGCATGCCAACTGTACACACTTTTTGAGTTTTCGTGTATCGAACACGATTGCACGAAATTTCCATCGCCAATTTGGACAGCAACTGGCCGAAATTTTTCATTCAGGACGAAGTGGTTGATATTTGGTCAAATTAACGCGCCCGCCCGAAATAAAATTATCGTTAATATTCGCAAAATGATTCTCCGAACACTGTTAAAGGTACTGCAGTGTAAAAGAAAGGAAATTTTTTCTATGCTTTAAATAATTTCAACGAAAAATACCATCTAGACAGTCTAATGATGAAAGAAAAATCATCAATAATGAGTATTCGTTCTAGAAAAATGGACAGAATGTCGTCCTGTTGTAGCGAAATATTCAGAAAATTCTTTCTTCATCGATAACTTCGTTCGCCAAAAAAGAAAAACAGAAGAAAAATATACCGACACGATATAAGTTATCTACTAGTGATGGGCACGAGCCTAGTTCGTCAATCGGCGATCCCCAGCTCAGCCTAGTTCAAGAAACGAGCCAGGGCAGAGCCAACGTCGTGCATCGATACGCTAACCGTAACCAGTTCCAATAGTTATCTACTCTTACAACATTCGGAGAATTTTTTTTTCTTGTGTGATAAGAACAACACCTTTCTCAGCGCTTAAAAGTTGCGTGAATATTTTTCAAGTTTCAAAAATTTAAATATTGAAATAACCAAAATTCAAAAATTAAACGAAATTATTAAAAGTGCAAGATTTTTCATGAGACTTTGAAAATGCCTATTAAATTTTTTCAAAAAAATAGCTGATTTTCAAGAATATGATTAAGAGACCCAATGTTGCCATTTTAGCAAAAAAAAGTTCAATAATTTTGGAGTTACAACCTCTTAAGTATTACAACGACTAGGTAACAAATTTTAAAAATTATCCAGATATTTTCAACTCTGAAAATCGATTTGTTAGAAATTTTAGAAAAAATCTGAATTTCAAAAATTTAAAAGTGATTAAATTAACAAATTAAACATGTTCAAATTCCGAATTTCATTACTTGAATTTAATAAGTTCTCTAAATTTGAAAAATATACCAAATTTATACACCTATTAATACGTATGAAAATTACAAGTTGTAAAACAAATTTAAAATTATTCAAAAGAAATACGAAAGATGCAAAAGGGATCACTCTGATCTTGTTGTTACGAATGTGTAAGGCTAAGGTGACACGCAGTGGCGTATTTGATAGGGAAGTCATGGAATTCAGACTTCCCTCCAAAGTTTCAAAGAAATGGGATTTTTATGAAGTGATAAGTACCTACTGAAAATGTATAATTTCTAAAAATTATTAGACCATTTAAAAAATAAAGATTTTTGTAAATTTGTCAATTTTGGAAAATTTGTGAATTTTAAAAAATTTGAAAATTTGGAAATTTTAAAAAAATTGTTAATTTTGGAAAACCAGTCAATTTTGAAAAATTTGTCAACTTTGAAAATTTTTTCAATTTGTCAATTTTGGAAAATTAGTTAATTTTAGAGAGTTTGTCGATTCTAGAAAATTTGTGAATTTTGAAAATTGTCAATGTTGGAAAATCAGTCAATTTCGAAAAATTGTCAATTTGGAAAATTGGTTAATTTTAGAAAATTTGTCAATTTTAGAAAATTTGTCAATTTTAAGAACTTTGTGAATTTAGAAAAATAATGTCAATTTTGTCAATTTTGGAAAATTTACCAATTTAAAAAAATTTGTTCATTTCAAAAAATTTGACAATTTTGAAAAATTGGTCAATTTCAGAATTGTCAATTTTAAAAAATTAGTCAGTTTTGGAAAATTAGTCAATTTTTGAATATTAATCACTTCAAAAAAATTGTCAATTTTGTTAATTTCAAAAAAAATTTCAATTAAAATAAATTTGATAATTTTGAAAAATCAGTCAATTTTTGAAAATTTGTTAATTCTGGAAAATTATTTTGTAATTTTAAAAATTTTGTAAATTTTTGAAAATTAATTTTAAAAAATTTGTTAATTTTTGAAAAACCAGTAAATTTGGAAAAGTTTGTCAACTTTGAAATTTTTTTCAATTTGTCAATTTTGGAAAATTAGTTAATTTTAGAGTTTGTCAATTCTAGAAAATTTGTGAATTTTGAAATATGTCAATTTTGGAAAATCAGTCAATTTTGAAAAATTGTCAATTTGGAAAATTTTCATCGATTTGGGGATATTTGATACATTTTTGAAAGTTTTGCAATTTTGACAATTTATTCATTTTTTAAAATTAGTTAATTTGGAAAATCAGACAATTTTTAAATATTTGTTTATTTCAAAAAATTTGTCATTTTAGGAAAATTTGCCAAATTTGAAAAATTACTCAATTTTAGAAAATCTGTCAATTTTGAAATATTTTGCAATTTTTGAAAAATCATCAATTTTTGTGAATTAGAGAATTTTTTAAAAATTCATCAATTTGGGGAAATTTGATACATTTTTGAAAGTTTTGCAATTTTTTTGAAAATGTGAAAAAAATTACTATCAATTTTAAATTAATTTTAACCCTCGAATTAAAAAAAAAAAAAAAAAATTGCACAGTTCTTCAAAAAATAGAATTTTAAATTAATTTCATGGAACACCACTTTGAAAAAAAAAACGGTAATCAACTTTCTGACTTTCCTATAATTTTCCTCTCAGAATCGCCACTGGTTGACAGAATAGCAAGTATGATGAAAAATCGGCTCGTATTTCTAAAAAGCCAGGCTCGCGAGCCCAAACCTCGGCTCGTACACATCACTAGTATCTACTTCGCAATGCTAATATTTTTTGTCATTCGATGCAGCTCGTGAAACATATTCAGTGTATTCTGTTGAATCGTATTACAATACATAAATAAAGAAAAATCAAACCAACGTAGAATTTTTATTAATTTTGATTGTAACAAATTTTCGTCGTTTAAAATTTTTCAACGCTTTTGTTAGCTCATTAGTCGAGGATGTTTATATACGATTCGTTGATTTCTATGCTAACATCGAGTTTTCTCTTTGAAAAGGATCGAACGCGATAAATTCAAATTTTGCGAATAATTTTCGTCGCACAAATTCATAAAACGTAGTTCGTTACATTCAGTTGCTGCGTCACCAGGACGAACAAACCAGAGTACTAATAATTTCGCCGAAAGAACTAGAAGAAGATAGTTTGAAAATACCGAAACCTCGACAATACAACACAAAACCATGAAACCGTACAAAGCCTTACTGCATTTCCACTGCCAAGTCATCGTCGAATTTTAGCACCAAACAAAATGGAAATGTCACCGATGATAAACCATACATACGATTTGAAAAGCTCATAAACTCACTTTTTTACTGCTGGTCACAGTTTTGGTAATGGTAGCCGCGTTCGATTCTTTGTTAGTTGGTCTGGAGGACCGAACCGGTTGCGGTATTATGGTAATTTCATCGTTGATTTTCAACGGTTTCAATAAAGTCTCATTCTGTAAAAACGAAACAAAAATACGCAATTACGACGAATTCGCGTCTCGAGAGTTGGAAGTAAAAATCAATATTCGAGCGAAAACCAACCTGAGACGAACTAGGTCCCGAAGGAGGTTTCCTCGACGTATCCATGGCTCGTTTAGCAACGACACTATGAGCCGAATACACGTGACTTTCGAACTGCTTATACATGCCGAAGGTAGCCGTACACACGGTGCATTTGTATGACAAATGGGCGGGTTTCAGCTGCATTTGATGATCGCGAGCTACATGATTGAGCAGCTTCCACTGATATACGCGACCGCAGACGGGACATCGGCCGCCATCTTTGCCTTTGTTGGCTGCCTCTTGCATGCTGGAAGTAACCAAGCCGTGGGCTCCGAGTAAGTGACGTTCTAGGCCTTGGTCGGTGAAGAACCTTTCTTGACATTTTTGGCAATTCAACGGCGGTCTGTTGTGGATCATTTTGGGGTGTATTTTAACCTTATGTATCCACTGCATGTGGTTCCGTAATTGTTCCAAATCCTGTACAAAAATAAATTATTAGATCGACGATTATAGGTAAGCGTAAAAAAATCGAAAAGTGAAATATCGTACACGACACGGTACCTTGATGTAACCGTCGCAGATTTCGCAAAGCACGAAATTGCCATTGTTCTTGTTACCGCCAGCAGTAGCGTTCATTGGTTTACCAGCGCCGGATTTCGCGTTACTCGATGAGTTATTCGAGGTTGACTGCCTCGGCAACGGAGTAATCGAGATACTAGGCTGATTCAGTAGTTTAGCAGCTGCCAAGTTTTGCTGAGCCGATTGCGAGTTTTTACTCTGAGTCTAGAGTAACGAATGAAAGATAAATTCGAATTACCTATAACACGCTTTCTCGAATTCAAATTCGCAGAAACTGGCTACGAAAAATTACCTGATATATTTGAGCACCGGATAGATGGTAACCTTGAGGTAATATTACCGGCGTTTGCGAGTTCGTTCCTCCTCCGGCTCTAAACATCATACCTGGAAAAGAGAAAAAACCACGTTTAGGTAAACGAGTACGTTGACAGTCGATTCGAGCATTGCTGGCGCACAAATCTCACTTTGATTAGAAGTCGGCATCGAAATAGGAGGTCTCTGTTGAAAGTTGGCTTGGTTAGTGGCGGCGTTTGGAAATCTGTTGAGGAACGCGTTAGCGACGTTTGGTCTTTTGTTGGCCATGTTCAACATGTTATGTTTCATATTCGTGGTACTCGGCATTAATTTAGGTAACAGAGTATTCTGCGGAACTTGTTTCAGACCGGACATGGCTGCTTGATAAACCGCGTTGCCGGGACTCATGGAAGGAGGTCGATTTCTCGTCACTCGCGGTATTTTCGCAGGAGGCTCCCAATCTAGCGGTGGTTCCTGAAACGGTCAAATAAGCGAGAAATACGTTAGAAATATTTTTTACGAAACGCCAAGACGGAGAAAATGAAGCAACTCGTACCTGGTTTCTTTCTGGACGGTATTTCTTCGAGCATGATATCAGATGCCGGGTTAGTTTACCTTTTTGGTTATCTTCGAATGGACAATTAGGGCATTGATGGAAGGCCGGAGCTCTTTCTAGACGACCTCTGATATTATGTTCGGCTTCCATATGGAACAATATGTCATGGGGGCTTCGTACCTCTAAGGGACAGAAGTTACACCTGTAGGTGTAATTTTTCATATGCGGTGTTTCCAGGTGATGCGCCATTACGAGCAGCGATTCCGTCTTGAAGCTACACAATTCGCATTTCTTAAGCTCTAATTTGAACGGATCGTTATTTTCTTTGCTCGACTCGAGAGTTTTGGTCAATTCGTCGATGGCGGAATGAACGTCTTGCGAGCACTTGTTGCCTTCTTTATCGCGTTTACGTTTCTGCGACCGCAGCAGATCGGTTTGCACGTGTTCTTGCACCAAATTCAAGCCAATTTGCATGAAAAACTTGCCCAAAGGGTTGTCGAAATACGAAGCAGGTTTCTTCGGATCGTCGGTGCCGGTCGTCGGCCCAGCTGTGATCTTCTTCTCGATTTCTTTTACCGCGTTGACCGGCGAGTCTATTTCCATCTTTTTGACGATATTATTCGATATAGTTTCCGGTTCGACAATGGCCGCCGATGGTTTGGCCGGCGTTGCAGCGGTGGCCTCTTGATCTTGGCCGTCAACCTCCATAGGTTCGGACTCGCCGTCCTTCGCGGGCTCTTTCTTATCGGCCGTTTTATCCTGTTCTTTGGTTTGATTTTCGGCCGTCTTCTCGTCATCTTTATCAGACTGTTTGGCCAGGTCGCCGGAAGCGTCTTCTTTACCGCTATCCGAATCTTTGTCAGTAGTTTTATCGTTGGGCGATTTCGCTGCTTCTGCTTCTGTTGCTGCGGCGTCGTTAGATGTACTTTTCTCTTCGCTATCGCTTCGTGCAGCTTTCTCGGCGTTTTCTTTCGCATCGGCGAGTTCTTGTTTCTCTCGTTGCTGAGCTTGTTCGGCAGCGTGTTCGGCAGCGGCTGCTTTGATATCGGTTTCGATCTTTTCGATATGTTCTTTAAGCGATTTCATCGGCGGTTTTTCGTATACGTATGGTACAATGAAGGAAGGCGCTTCGACCACGAACATGTCGTCAGTCAGAGAGGGTAAAATTACCGGAGGTTGTTTATTAGTAGGTTGAGTCGAGGCGACCGTGGTGATCGTGGTAGCCGATAAAGTGGTAGAAGCAGTTGACGGGTGCGGTACCGGCGTTACAGAGGTCGACGGTGCCCCGACGACGATCGGTTTGATGGCCGGAGGCGGATTTTTATACTGCGAGTACATTCCTTGGGCTGGTAAACCGATCGGTATGACGGAGAAGGCGGACGACGACGGCGCCGAGCCTCTGGTAGCGTTGGCGAAAGCTCCGGCCGGTATCGGTAACGAGACCGGAATCGGAGTCGACGCAGAAGACGAATGTAGTAGCGAATTGGAACTGGCGTGTTGCGATATCGGTATCGGACCTCGGCCAGATAATATCGAATTCGTATCTATTATTACCAACGTCGGTTCTTTTTTGTTGGAACGCGAAGCTTTGGTATTCGAGGCGAACTCGACCAAACCTTTGGTGTCGCTGACGACGATCGTCTTGTTACGCATTTTAGCACCGACCGACGGTGATGGCCGGTTCGGTTCTTCGGCTAACGGATCCGTCGGCGTGATTTCTTCGATTTCGTCGTCTCCGCTACTGCCTGCTACACGTTTCTTGGTAGCTATGATGGAAATGCCATCGTTGGCGTTGTTTTCGAAATCGCCTTCTTTTTCGGTATAGCATTTCTGCTGCTTGTTCAGATTTCGACTACTACGACGAGGCGTTATATTTACGATCGACATAGACGGCTTTTTAGACGGTTTTTTACTTTTATCCGGAGTAGTGCTAATGGAGATCACTTCGTCGTCTTCGTTCGCCTCGTCATCCTCGTCGGCGCCATTCGCGCTTATTTTCCTTTCGGAATCGGAATCGATCGATGAGTTGTTGGTTCGTTTACTCAAGTCGGTCGCTACGATATCGTCGTCATTTTTAGCACCATTTTCAGTCACAATACTAATACTACAAGAGCTGCGAGCTTGACTAATTACAATACTATTCGAAGGGCTGTCTTCTTTGGTGATGGACAAATCGGCAATATCGTCGTTATGACGACCGACGTCATTTTTCGTCGAATTCGACTGTCTTCTCGATTCAGCCTTATCACTATCACAATTATCGCCGGCGGCATCGATTACGTGCTCGTTCGTTTCGGACGGCGTATTCTTGGACGTCACCTCGCCGACGAGCTTCTTCGTCACCGCACCATGCGGAGACCGCGATTCATCGCAAATGTCATTTTGGTTGCTGCTGTTTTCGTCGTTTTCGCTAGACGCTTTCAGACGACCATTGGCTACTGACGAAGATTTTAGGCTATTTTGTTGTTCGTGTAATTTACTATTTAAGCCGACATCCGTGTCATTGGTGCAGTCCAATTTTTTAATATTTGGCGAGCACAGCTTGTCTTTCGACGAAATCGAGTCGTGCTGGTCATTGTCTATTTGAAACGAAGGCGAATTCGAGGTAATTCTTGATGCGTCGTCGCAAGCGTCACCGTTTAGTTTTATCGTAACTGTAAACATAAAATGAGAAAATCGTTAGTACTGAGAAAGTATGAAAATAATACGCCGTAATGGAACGACGAATGTACAATTCAGAGATTTGAATAGAAAAAGAAATATATCGAAATTCGATCTAGAGAATATGTAAAATTGGATAAATGACCTATTTTAGAAGAAATTAAAGTAGGTACTACAAATTCGATCATGCGCAGTTTTCAAATCAACTTTTGTACGTTACTCGAATTTTAGAGATTCGACCAAAGTTCATCGAGGGTTATATGTATTTATTCGTCGTTACATATTTGTTAAAAATTATTTATATTTAAAGTATCGCGAGAAATTTCATTACCATTTGCATCGCCAACTTCGCCGTTACTGGTGTTAAATTCATTCATAACATCTGCCATCGTCTATCTGCAAACAAAATTAGGAATATTTCATTACATAACGAATATTTATCATTATCACACTAATTAGTTAGATATAACGTTATAAATTAAAATTCAAAGACTTTGGTAATCATATCAATCCTCGAGTATTGGGTAAGGTTTGAGAAAAAGTGTCGAGTATTACTTCGTCATAAAGTAATACAATCATCAGTTTGCTTAAAAAGTTTAAATTCACCCTCTCAGGTGCATTTTTCAAGATCGTATCATTACAAATAAATAGTAATAAATAAATCTAATAAAACGAAGGAAATTCAAACACACAAGTTGTGGAAGGTGGAGGAAGTGGAGTGAAATGGAAATTTTTGCAAAATATCAACTCCCTCCACCAACGTTCCGCTCGGCTTCCTCAGATACCTGCACTTTTTTTCAAACGCCGCTGCGTTTTAATACCACGCCGCACCGGTAGAGGGCGCCTCCAAATGAAAACGATCACCTCTGCGCTTTTCCACCAGGCCTCAAAACTTACCATCTCTACTACGCAACGCGTTACGCAACTTACAATAGGAATTTTTTCAACAAAATAGAAATATTACGAAAATTAAGCCGTAAAAACGAATCGAATGTAATTTTCATGAATAAAAACACCCCATCGATGTAAAAACTTTTGACTCGAAATAAATTCGCCTTAAACCTATAACCGTGCAGTAAGTTAGTAACTTGATGAAATTGAGGTGGCTCATTCAGAGGTAAGGTCACATTCCATTTTACACTAAGTATAGTTTCAAAACGATTTCAATTTAGAATACGAATATTCTCGTCTGTTACGCGTACAAAAGCAGACAACAAAATACGTCACAGATAATGGTTATTCGAATTCGACGTATCGTCATCATAGAGTGAAACAACTTACTCGAGTATTTGTATCGAAAGCCTACGGTGAGATGAGTCAGAATAACATCTTTGGTATCGAATCGAACTAGAAGATTACAATACGGAATCCATTCGCTAGGAAAACATTTAAAAATACAATTTTCGTTCGCATTACAGCAACGACAACGATGATAAACACAACCAGACGCTAACAACAGATTTCACTCGCGATCATCGAACTGCACTCGAGTACCGAGTATTTAGCAAAACATTCGAAATCACACGTATTAAGTCGAAGAAAATAGTCTCTCATTCAACAGCTGCAACAACAACAGAAAAAACAGCAGCACCAAAAGAAACGGCAACAAAAGGCGAAATTTTCGCTCATCTTAGAAAGGAAAGTTCGAGCTCGAGTTGGTCAGATGAAAAACACGCGTCGTCGTCGATACCGTGGTTATTTCGGCAATAATAATAATAAACCAGCACCGCACATGTACTGCAAGTTGAAATACATTATCAGGCCAAACGAAACGAAGAAGCTGACGAATACGATAACGAATCGCTATGGATACGGTCGCGCACTGCACTATGTTATCATTCAATCAATTAGTAATAAAAAAATTTACGTACTCAACGACACGACACTTGGCGCGCACAAAAAGAAAAACAAAATTTCCGATTCATTTTTTCCTTTTGCCGTTTCTGCTTACAGATTTATGTTTGAGAAAAAAAAAACAACGGTAAAGGTAAACGTTGAGCTTAGCAGCCAAGGACAAACGCAATAGCAAAGCAATATGTACTACGATAGAGTGGAGCAGGCGACGTCATAACCGCCTCGCGCAAACCCTTACTAAGGAACGTTGTGGCTGTACGGTACGGTATACGCTGCACGCTGCCAGTGCGAGGGGGAAACAGCGGCGGCGGTGGGTCACACAGTGTGGCAACTACAACTACAACTACACACTCAACGTCGTCATCGTTGTTACTCACACACACATACACACCAATACACTGACACTAACGAAAATATCCAAGATGGCGATCGGTCATGTGATAGAAGAGGTGATTGCTGGCGGCGTACAGAGGGGGAGGAGTGACGAAAGAGGATGCGTAACACAAAAACGAAAAAAATATTATAAAAAATTATCCCATAATAGGTACTTTCCCATCGGTAAAGAAGAAAAAGGCTTGCCCCCTTCTATTACATTTTTTTTTACACAGGACGAGATGAATAGGAAGGAGTTATTGGACTCCATTAAAAAATAGGCCATTTTTCCGAGTCGAAAGTTTCTCAGATAAGTAGGTATAGGTACCTATCTACCTACTTGCCTATGGAATACTATCCAGCTGAACTAATTATAGCTGCACTTTATACTCAGTAGAGACTTTTACGAGTCGAAAGTTTCTCAGATAGGTATTAGGTAGTCACAGGAACCTATCACCTATCCATAATACTATCGACCTGAACTCGATTGCAACTTATAGTACCTAATCAGAGAAGCACAAGAGAGGCGAGAATTTATTAGTTTGCATGTCATATCGAGTAAACCATATGCACAGAATAGAATTTAGAGATACCCAGACCCAGGGTGGGTACCCAATTTGCTATCTTTTTTTTGATAAAAAAATTAATCCGTTGGTGTGTGAGGCGAGGTTCGGTCATAGGTAAATGATAAAATGAAACATGCATACTAACTTATGACCATTACACGAGTATATTCGAGTCCGAGATTACTATCGCACGATACAACGTCGTCGCCGTCGCAGCTGTTGCAGCAGCGTTTTCATATTACAAATATATCATGCGGTATGAAGTACGTTTCACACCATTGCATACCGAGCACCGAGTACCTACCTCGCAAGATAGGTACATCGGTATGTTTGGCGAGGCTTCGTAGCCTAGAACCAGATGTTCTCAAAGGTAGCTCATGCTAGGTTTAGAGTTCGAAACCGGAGCCTGATTATGTAGCTAGGCGTATCAATTCTTTCATAAATTGATTTTATCAACTCGTCCAAAACTTGAAGAAAATTTCGCATCTTTGTAACAATTACGAAGAGAATCACAAAAAGGTCGTACCTAATCTATATTATAAAGTTTTTTTTTTTTTTTTTTTTTTTTTTTGAAATTTGGGACGTTTTGCCCCCGAAAATGTTTAAAAAAATTGAG
>FIZV01056078.1:0-28407 GCA_900050545.1 Trionymus perrisii | reverse complement strand
TTGTAAATTTTCAAAAAATGTCAAATTTCCCAAAATCGTTAAATTTTATAAAATTCTCTAATTTTTGAAAATTATTGATTTTTCAAAAATTGCGGAATTTTTAAAACTCATCAGTCATCACTTTTCAAAAAATTGTCAAGTTTCTAAAAATTATTGAAATTTTAAAAATTGAAAAATAGCCTAATTTAAAAAAAAAAATTTTAATGATCGCACAATTTTCCGAAATTGTAAAATTCCAAAAAATGTCAAATTCCCCAAAATCGTTGAAATTTATAAAATTTTCAAATTCACAAACGTATTTCACCTACGTATGCGGTTTGCGTTTTTTTAATTACTTTTTCAATATGGCTGAAATTGTTCTTTTCCAATGTGTTCTTTTCGCATGTTTTTCATTTATTATAAGTATGAGTAATTCGAAAGTTTAGTGCGGTGATGCTCGCAAATGTATTTCGAAATGTCACTACCGACGTTTATTGGGAAGGCCATACCAAAAATTCAAAAATGAGGTTACCTAATTTTAAAAACAGTGGGTAAGCTACAGTATATTTTTACGTAAATTTTTAGATTGTTAAACAAAATGCAAAAAAAAATGAAAATGGACTTTCGTATTCAAGTCCAACCTGGGAAAATTAGACATTAATTTGTTTCATTTTTAACTCGTTATTTTTCATACATTTTTATGCGGTTTTTAAAATAATTTTCATGTTTTAAATAATCTACATAATATATCAAAATTTTTATATCACTCATATAGAAAGCCTCTTCAAAGTTCGGTATATTTTTATTTATTTTCAAAATTTTAATTAATTACGTACTAATGCATATTATTTTGTGTACTTTACATTTTAAATTTTTTTTTTTTGGAGTTTTTGAAGTTGTAGATAAGTAGGTACATACATATATTATGTAGTTGTTAATATTGTCTGTGAACAAATAAAATGGCCCTCATGAACCATTCACTTATTCGTTCACAGCTGTTCACAGACAGTGCTAACAACTACATATATCTATAATTTCACAAATTCCAAACAAAATTTCCGAAATGGATGGTATGTTAATGATATACATATATACATAATCTATGACATATTATTGATTTCTTGTATACACACATCGTTGATATATCTTTCGATATACCTGAGAAATCTTTAAAGATATCTTACTGACATCATGTAGATATTTTTGAGATATCTATACGACATAGCACGATCTCTGATCGATATAGTTCTCAAATTTACCGATTTCGTTCGTTATCTGGCAGATATCACGCGATATACGGCTGGATATCGTGAAAAAGCGGACATTTTAGCCATTGTATGGATATAGGAGAGAAATCACACATAATTGTATAAGAGATGAAACCGATATCTTTTGGTTGCTGGTACATGAAGAAAATTAAATTGCAGCACCTTTTCAAAGAATGAACATAGTACCACGCAAGTGGCACTACCAAAAAATGGCAAAAATCTGATGTTATTCAAAAGTGACTCAACTTTGAGAATCTAAAATTTTGTGTAGAGGGTTTTCAATTTAAAATGAATCGCTTCCTTTCTCTAATACAGTTTAGGTATGCAGTATGCACATGCAGATGGTTAAAAGCAAAAATAAAGACAAGTAATCGCAATTAATTCTCTCCAAGTTTAAAATAAATTTTATGGAATCATGAAAATCAAATCATGTTGAACATTTGTAAATTTTCAAAACACTATACGATGTTAAATGATTTTAAGCAGAATTAATTCAATATAAATAATTTCAAATGTCGTCCTAAGACGAAAAATATGTATATTTCAACCCTTCATAACTTCGAGATTAATTTCGAAAATTAATAAATTTTTCAAGATGTGGTTATAGATGGAGGTCTATTCTTCATTCATTCGCTCACGTAATAGGGGCCTGCAGTTTATATCAGATTTCTACTGCACAGAAAATTTGAAATCACACATACTGGAGCACAATGTACCTTACATACTGCAGAGCTACACCATGTTTATTCACTCAACACATTATAACAACTGTAACAACCATCAAGGGCAAATGAAAAATTATCACAAATTACCACCGTGATAGAACGGTTCTTTAATGACACATCGCTCTGTGAAACTTCGTATAGAACCAAAACTTCTATAAAATGGTACACATCATTCACTTTAAGTACATATATTTCGTCACACATACGTACAACAGAAGACACATCATAGCCTCACCTCACGCCAGTAAACCTCCAAAATTACGTCTCATTCACCTATGCAAATCACTCTCTTCTCATATTGCGAAAAATAAACAGTAATAGGTAGTTATAGGTACATAAATTAGCAATATTCAAAGCGTCAAACTCTACCGATGAGTGGTCAATGGTCATCTCAAAAATTAACGCATTGTCGTCGTATACGAGTATAATTTCCATTTCCAAGCCACGTTGACGTCTTTCACCCAGACATATTCTTATCGCTTAGCACTAGCAGAAAACGTTGAGCGATTATTTGCCACGATTCAGGTGAAAATTAACCTCCAAACCAAACGATAACAAAAAAGCTACCAAGCGTGGGCCCGTGTAGGTAAAGCACATGAAAATGAATAAAACTCTGCATAGTTTACATATAGTATTACACACATTCCTAGACGCTTAGACCATACCCATACACGATAACTTTTATAGACTTAGGTCTAGGTAGTAGGTAAGGTACTAGGTACGAGGATATTTATTCAAACAAAGGCATTCTTAAAATGTTTAGACAACAACGGTCAAAAGTCTAGATTATTGATGATAAAACTACAGAAAAAAAATCCCTAAATAAATATTGTCGCGAACAATAAATAGAAAAAAATACACAACGCCATGATAAAGACACGTCAATAAGCGAACAATGCATTTCACTCCCGAACTGTTGCCTAATTACATAGATTAGATACTCATTTGAAATGGTTTTCCAAGACAGTTGTGATCTGCATTGTATTCTTTCTCTTTTTGTCTTTTATCTTTTCATTATTTGAACAATCCGAAAAAAGAAACAGGAATTCATAATATGGAAAAAATATCTGAATACGAGTATAGATACCTTCGACCATACACTCTTTTGGTTTATGGTCGAAGCAGTGGCGAATCTGAGAAGGAAAATGTAGGGAAGTCAGGAAGTTGATACTTTATACTGTCAATTATTTTTCAAATGCGGAGGGGGGTGTTTTATGGAATAAATTGAAACTTTAATTTTTTGAAGAACTGCACTATATTTTCTAAAAATTCGACTGTTGGACTTTCTTTAAAATTCAGAAGTGATGTTAACTTTCAAAATTTTCAAAAATTATCAAATTTCCCAAAATCGTTAAATTTTTTCAAAACTACATAAATTACATATAAAGTTCACAAAAAATATGTATGTATTTTCCAAAAATTGGGGAATTTTCAAAAATCATCGGTTTTTTCAAAAATTGTAATTTTCTCAAAAACTAACAAATTTTCAAAAATTGCATAATTTTCAAAAATTGTTAATTTTAATGATCCAATAATTTATTTCAAAAATTGTTAAATTTTTAAAAAACGTTAATTTTAATGATCCAATAATTTTCAAAAATTGTAAATTTTCTTTCTCGGCCTAAATAGGAGTGGGGATGATCCAAGAAGGTAAAATTTGTTTGTAGTGAGTGTCAAAATTTGAATAATTTTCTGAGATTTTTAAAAATTTTCTGAATTTTTCAACAGTCTACGAATGATATCCCAAGGTTAAAAAAATTCTAAAATCAAAAATTCTTGGAAATTTTAATTAATTTTTTTTTTATTTTTGCATTTTTTTGTTTTTTCGAGTATTTCTTAAGGATGCTTTCTCATCAGTATCACTTTTCAAATTGGAACCAAAACCCACTCCCAAAATGTTTGAAAGGAGAATTTACGTAGGGATCAACGTTCTCCCTAAAATATAGAAGAAATAATTCACCTAATTACTTAACTCAATGTGTAATTCTTACCATACTGTATAATAGGTACGGCGTACCTCTACCTACTACCTAGTGCCAATTAAAACAGTCGGTTTCAATTTTTCTTCACATTAAATGTCTGTTTCACTTCATGCGAATAATTAGATTTATTGAATAAAACGCTCATATCACTTCCCAAACACGTTTTCAATGAAAAGTATACTTGGAAAATTTTCATACCCGTGTATACTTCATACTTGAACTTGGACCATGAAATTACCTCGAGGCATGAAGTTCTGCATCTGCATTTTCTTTCCTAACACAAAGGCCTATTCGATTGTACCACCATCCACGTAACACCCCGTCACAATAACACAAAAGTCGACAGAAAGGCAATGGGAATAACCCCACATGAACATACAGCTTTCTAATTTCCCACGGATACTTACTTTTTCTTTTTCCTCAAGTTTCCCTTTCATTTGCTTTAATGCGTCAATAATTTTCTCAAGTTCTTGTCCCTGTAAAATTTATTAATGAAGTCTTGTCGATAATATAATAAATTTGTCCACTTTTCGTACGAGTGCTTAATGTAAGTCCTTATTTACAGACTTCGAAAATTTTTAAACCTTCAGTTTAGTTGTTTTATTTTCATTGACGAGATAGCTAAGTTCGTCGACGAAAACATCGACGCTTCAAACCTTCAACGTGAAATGATTGGCACTTACGACGTTTTATTCGATCATCACTATGAAGTATTGTTCCCTCAAAACTATCTAAAAACGGAAATACGAAAAAGTAACGAATTTTAATTTTTCTAGACCAATTATCAGCACCTCTGTTTGATAACTATATCGATTTACTAGTTTCATCACTAATTAGGTAATCTCTTATAATCTTATAATGTCAACGAGATAAAACTACGCGTCAAGAAGCACGTGCTGTAAAATGGCTCTGATAATATACTGCGTCCTGTACAAAAAAATCACTCACCGAGAAAAAGCCTCCTTCGTTGTTTTCTTGTGATTTCTCGAAGTGAGCTGGGAACTTGTTTTCATAAGCCATAGCAGTAGGATCTTCATTAAATGATACCGTACCCCAGGTTCGATATATTTCAGGTTTTTGCTGTACCTACAAAAGATCAAATTAAAATTATAGTGAAAAGAAAAGGTTGGTAAAATAATTGTACATCTACTGATGTAAAAATTTCAACTATTAAATCAATTATAATTTGTCACCAACAAAAACAGTATGTATTTTACAAGGCCGAATTAAACAATACAGTACTCGGTAATCATAATCCGAGATGCGTACCATTTTGGAATACAAAAAAACAAAAAATCACACGGTTTTCCTCCTATGATTTTTTTTATTTGATTTAAAAATAATATGTAATTTCGATTAACGTGACGTTTGCCAAATCCTATCGCTTTTTCTACCCTTCAGCTTAATAATCTATGTTTCTATATCCATACATTACGAAATATACGAAAGATCACGTATAATAAGTTTATAATAGGTTAAAATGTATTTTCATTATACGGTGTGTTCTAAAAGGTACATTGTACCACTACAATTTATTTTTTCATCGACCTTTCGTATTGTTGTACAAAAATCGGCCGCTAACAATTTACTGGCGTTGACCTCGACGAGGATTCCTCCCCTCCCCAAAAAAGCAATTCTTTTATTTACGAAAGAAAGTTACGTCTAATCACGCATTTACGATAACCCCGAATGATTTTTTTGAAAACATAAAACGTTCAATTTATATAGTAAGACTTCGTTGATAATACATATGACGATTGTGAATTATTGCTATCCCATTTATCAACACTTGTGACGATATTGAGAAGCGAATAAAATATTGCCAAAATCTTTAGCATGAAATTTGTGATTTTTGTAAAATTAATTGTAATTTTAGGCGTTCATTGCAATCTTAATGACATTTCACACAATACACCTGAACAAACTCTAAAAATATGTTGTATAATGACGTCATTAGAGAAATTTACATTATCATTGCTGCGTTCATTGTTTCGATATGAAATTTCATATTAGGAACATTCAAATGCTTCGCAAAACCAGAAATGCAAAAGGGAAATGAGACCAAGATGACGTAAATGAATATAGAAAATCTAAAACTTCTAATTGTTTCAAGATGCAATAAAGGTTTTGTTTCATTTTGTTTTTATTAAATCGCTGAATAAAACAATCGGAATTTTGTAATTAAGCAATTACATGTTTTTCATTACTAGTGAATTTTCTATAAAAAAGTAACGTTGTGTTGTTAGGTTCATTATGAAAGTGAAGGCCATAATAAATTTTCGCGCAGATGCATCCATTTATTAATATTATGTTTTATAATACAGTAAACAGTCGAGAAGAATAAGAAATGAGATAGTTGAAATTTTTACGTAGAAAATAATTCCCTTGAAAAGCTAAGAATTTGAAAAATATTAATATATACAATAACACTCTGATATTTACCTCGCTTCCAACGAGATATCTGTACTGCTCGTATAAATATTCTGTTCCAAAAATACCCAACAAACTCGTGGTGATTAATAAAACTAGCATCAATATAAACATCAAACTGTAGTAAGGCCTAACGCGAGCTGATATGATATATCTTTGATTTTGTAGCGGAGGTACAGGATAACCACCGGATTCAAGATCCGCTTTTTTCGCCTATAAAATAGACACGAATTATAAAATACATAACAAAGATACATGGTAGTGAAAAGCACTTGGGGATGATGAGTTCATCCAAGTGTGGCTTAACGATGACCTATATAGAGAGTAAATGCAAATGCATTGTACTGGTTGTTTAAGACCGTACAAGATGAAGATTGAAATACGTGAATATAGAAATAAGCGATGGAATGTGTACTAGTTCATAAGATACTTCAAACAAAGTAATTGTTGAACGGTACTTGTTTATTAATAAATATTAAGCAGTTACCTCATCATTGGGCTCGACAACGATGTTATCAACTAAAGGTTCCTCCAGATTATCGGATTTTTTCTCACCCAAAGCTTTTGTTATGACAGTCATTATGACCGAAAAATTAACTTTCAATACCAGGTAAAAATTATAAATAAACGCAATTAACCAACAATTCGATACGACTTGATAATTCCACAATGAATGATGTTTTTATTTTTTGCTATTTCGATTCACTTTTCTGCGCATATGACCATGACGTAGCTGAAGCCTGAAGCCCAGTTCGACCAAAATAGCAAAATCGAGCATAACAGCTGATTGGACAGCAGTGCTACAAACTACGGAAGGCTAAATTGGGACTGGGGAAACGGCCGAAACCGAAACCGGAAACGGGAAAGGAAAGAAAATCGAAATTTTTCTTTTCTATTTTTAAAATCGATCGCTGCTCCAAAATAAAAAGAGATTTGATGCTGAGGAATTTATCATTATCTACAGTAAAAATTAAATCAAATCAAATCAAAATTGAAAGCCGAAAAAGGGTAAAATAATTCATTAAAATTAACATTTTTTCTTTTTCTATAATTAACAACATTGATAATTAAGAGATGGTTGTGTCGGAGGTGTCGGGGGGAGCGAATGAGCGAAACTTCGAATACGAAAACTTGTAAACTAAACACAAAAATGGAAAAAAGGCCGAAATATCGAATAATTTTGGTAAAAAATTAAAAATTTTCTTGTAATTGTTGTCATTGAAATTAAAATTAAAACGAGAAGTTTCTCTTCGAAATCGGCATAATAGAACTTAACTGCTGTAGTTTTGTTTCATTCTATACAACTGGGCTATTCATGTCAATGGGTGTGTGAATGTGTTTATAGTGTAATAAATCACCAATCTGTTCTGATTAAAGTTGAAATTTTCGAACTTACAAAACCGTTCTTATGAATAAAAGAGTTTAACATCACTCGTAAAGAATATTTCCACTTTATCATCAATTTGAAAATTACACATCAGAATCATGGCGGGCAATTTTTGGCAAAGTTCACACTAGTAAGTATCCCTCGGTATACCTAATTTTAATTAAAAAAAATCATTTGCTAAAATTTATATTTTATTGTTCTGTATACACTTCTTGAGAGATGAATTGATAACAAATTCAAATTGTTGATTCCAGTCAACAATGGATTTTGGACAAACAAGACTTGATCCGTGAAAGGCAAAATGACTTGTCTGTTTTGACTGACGAAGAATATCAGAAAGTTTTTATTTTCTTCGCAAACTGTAAGTTGTATTATGCCTTTTTTTTCAAACTAGTTTTTAATAAAGATCATCAACAGTGATACAAGCTCTTGGAGAACCGTTGAAATTACGACAGCAAGTAATAGCCACGGCGACAGTTTACTTTAGACGATTTTATGCTCGGAATTCTTTGAAAAGTATTGATCCATTGTTACTAGCCCCTACATGTATATTCCTGGCTTCAAAAGTGGAAGAATTCGGAGTTATCTCCAATAGCAAATTAATTACTATATGTCAAACTATGGGTATGTCCTAAAATTGTAATTCGTGTTTTATACGCTCCTCTTGACCCCTATAAGATTTTAATGAAATTTTGATTTCAGTGAAATCACGGTTTAATTATGCTTATGCTCAAGAATTTCCTTACCGTTCAAATCATATACTGGAATGCGAATTTTATTTATTAGAAAATCTCGATTGTTGTCTTATTGTCTATCAACCGTACCGTCCATTGTTACAAATGATTCAAGATATTAATCAGAATAATCACGAAGATCAATTACTGTCTTTAGCTTGGCGATTAGTAAATGACAGTTTACGTACTGATGTTTGTTTATTATATCCTCCATATCAAATTGCTATTGGTGAGTGTAACGTACATATAATTTTCGCAGTTGTACTTAATTACAAGTTTTTTCAATACGTTATTATTGTAGGTTGTCTTCAAATTGCTTGCGTCATTCAACAAAGAGACAATTTAAAGATTTGGTTTGCCGAACTGAACGTCGACATTGATAAAATACAAGAAATTACTAGATATATTGTAAACTTGTTTGATTTATGGAAATCATACGACGAAAAAAAGGAAGTATCAGGATTACTCGCAAAAATGCCTAAACCGAAGACTCAAAGCAACCGATAATAATTCAGATATATATGTTCAATATTTTATTTCTTCTCAAGTAAAAAATGAGTTGAGTGCATCAGTAATTAATTTATCGTGAAATTGTGCTACTCTTCGTTATGTAAAAACTTGCACTTTTAACGACTATTTTGATTTGAAATACGTTTCTTCTATTTCGTTCTGAAATCTTGTGATATAAATTTATGATAATTGTTAGTTTATTTTTAGAATTAAGCGTCTTTTCCTCGATATTAGTAATTTTACGATTAAATACAGCGTTTCTTCGATCATTTAGCTGTTCTTTTAAATACTTAAAACACAAGAATAAAACAACGTAAAAAAAAAGAAACAAATATATTAACACAAAGATATCCAAAATGAAATGTTTTTTTTTTTTTTAATTGGAGTTTCTCAGTCATCGGCTTCTCTATCTTTGCTTTTCTTCTTTTTCTTTTTCTTTTCTTTTTTAACCTAAAAATAAATGTTGAAATTAAATTAAAAATATAATGCGGTGATGCATAAATAAAGTAGTTTTTCAAATTGCTTCTAAAAAGTGGTAAGTGAAAAAATCGGGGTCATGTATGATAAATTTTCATTGAATTAAAATTACTTTTTCATCTTCATCGTTTTCTTCTGCTACTGTAGAGACAATGGTTTGTGATTCTTCGACCTCTTCAGTAGCCACATCTTTCTTTTTCTTCTTCTTCTTCTTCTTTTCTACTTTCAACGAAGTGTTTGCAGAAACGTCCGATACTGGACTTTCAGCTTTTCTCTAAATAGTAGCAATGGAAGAATTGTAGTTAAACAGATAAAGGTTTCATCAATGGTAAAAATTAAAAACACATACCTTGCGTTCGCCTTCAATTTTTATATCTGAAGGAAGTATCACTTCTTCTTTAATTTTCTCTCTGTAATTAGATAATTTTATATCACCGATTGTAGAATAAGATTTCTTAAGATAATTATTATAAAAATATAATTACCCCATTTTCCACCAATCTGGAGGAGTTTTTTCGTTAGGTTTACCGTACTGGTCCAACAGACCTTGAGCTATTAATTTCTTCTTCATTGTCGCCTAAAAATAAATAAAAACAAAGTTAATAATTCGAAATTGAAAAAACAAAAATGTAGGCTTTGAAGTGTTAGGTAGGTGAAATAATGCATCTGTACCTTAGCACCCAAGCCCCACTTTCTAGGATACGTGTCACGATCCATTAAAACACGCTTGATTTTGGCGACTGAACCGTGGTCACAGCCTGCCATTGTGGCAGTCGTCATTAAAGCGATGCCTATCGAGATATTAAATAATTACAAAAAATCTAGTCATCAGAAATGAAAATCCAATTTAGTGATAACAACCTAGAGCGATAGCTTCTCCCTTAGTTGTAACGATTACAATTTCCTGGTCAATTTCGATGCCATCTTCAAAACGGAGTACCCCGGGTAACATGATTTTGGCGCCGTAACATATGGCATTCACCTGAAGTGAAATGATAACGCAAATGAAGTAAAATAACATATGTTTTGAAGGCAAAATTAAATATTAACTTACCGCACTGTCCTTCATTATTATTCGTTTATGTTGAGTTAATAAACTTTCTAAAGGTCTTATGACTCTTCTCAAATAACTTTCGTCTTTGAAATTTTCGTACAGCCATTGAGCGTCTAAAATATCGTGCAAGGTAACTAAACCATCTTCTTCTGAATGATGTCCTATAGATTAAGAATAAATGATTAGAAAAGTCTTTCAACTCCTCTCCCCCAAAAAAAATCGAAAGCGGAATTTTACCAGATCGGTTTCTACGCAGTTCAATCATTTGTCCTCCAACGCCAAGCAATAAACCGAGATGAACACACATGGTTCGTACGTAAGTTCCAGCTTCGCATTTTACCCAGAAAACACCTGAAACAAAAAAACATAAGTCAAACATGTCCAATGCATTGAATGAAGTACATCAATTAGTTGATGTAAAGAGCGCATACCGATATTCTTCTCTTCATCGTAGTCCAATAATTTCGTTTCATAAATGGTACGAACCCTCAACTGTCTTTTGACAGCAGATATCAAAGGAGGGCGTTGAAATAATGCACCTCTTAACCGTTCTAAGCCTTGTGTGATCTGTGAAGTACATGTATTTGTATTAAAAAGTGATGAAAACCAAATTTAAAATCATTTTAAGAATTCTCACTTTCTTAACGCTATCCACTTTTTCATGAAGCTGAAAAATAGCTATGTACTCTTTACCAGCACTTTGTTGAGATTTTACCAGTCTTGTGGCTCTATCGATACAAACTACCAAACAACCTGTAAAAATTAAGCAGAACTTTGAAATTAACTGACCAGTTATTCAGATAAAAATTCATCACAAATAACACACCTGTAGTTTTAGGGTCTAGGGTTCCAGAGTGGCCAGTTTTATCAACTTTTAATATTCGTTTGATCCACGCAACAACTTCATGAGAACTTGGATTGGCAGGTTTATCAAGATATATACATCCTGACCGAACATAATCATGAATTTCTCGTTTCAAAGGAGAAGCTCCAAATGGTAGAGGCGTGTAATGATTACTGCGTATGTGCAATTTGTCGAAATTCTACACAGAAGAAATGAAGTCTATAAATAAGATCGCAAAGTATTGAAAAAAAACAACTTACTTTCAACAACAAAGGCCAATCAGAAGTAGACAACTTGGGAATTTCATTGGACGGTTCAATCTTGAAGTGTGATGATAGCTGAATTAAACCTACTGACTTCTTCTTCTTGGATTTCTTAGGCGATTGATCGCTTACTCCTAATCAAAATAAGAAAATCAAATTAAAACACAACGCTGTAAGTTACAGAAGAAACACTTCAAACGCAAGATGAGATGTATAAAGTTTATATTTAAAAAAGTAAGGGTTGAAGGAAAGAATTACCGTCTTCCAACATTTTGTAATAATACGATAGTTAGAAAATGAGGATATAACAAATTTCAGATGAATTTAACACAAGCACATGTTTAACAAAATTCAAAAATCAAAATAAACACCTATGCACCCCTGTCACTGAAAGATTTCCATGCCGCGAAAACCGGCAAGTAAATAAAAAAGAAGCCTCATCGATGAACTCAACAACGATGAATGATAACATTATCATTAAAAGACGACCTATAAATTGGACATTAGATATAATTTTAAATTTTAATATTAATTTTATTATTACTTTGGAGAGTTTTTGGAATAAAATAATATTATTATTTTGTAAGTTTATAGCTTCCAAAATTAATGAAATATGAAATTATTGACATTGACATACTTAAAAAGTTTAAAAACAATTAAAATAGGTAGATTCGATAGATTTGAAAGATTTGATTCGATTTACACTGTGACTGTACCTACACTGTTTAAAAAAAATTTTATTTCGGAAGCCAAAAAAATCATTTTTTCAGTGTTGCCATTTTGAATAATAACAAAACATATTATTAATTGAAGTTTTTTTTACTTTTTTTTATTCCGGTTTTGTTTTTGAATTTGAAATTTTGAATCTGAGCGTGAGTTGAAAATTTAAAATGGAAAGAAGAGAAAAATCTGTCTAGTTTTGAGTTTTGACAAGACATTTGAGGTAACTCCATTTATTGTAATAGCATAATTTCATTACCCAATTTTCAGTGGTAAGTACTCCATAAATCCTTAATAATACTTCGTAATTTTAAGAAGCACTAATTTTCATCAGCCGGCAATTGTTATCTCTTTCTTGTTTGTCATCGAATAAAAGTGCTCGAGTTCTTTGTAAATTGTAAACGTAATTTTGGCATTTCCCAAATTGCATTCAATTTTCTAGTTACCTTGAGAATTTAATTTTCTACTTATTTCAGTGTGCAAAAAATGGTTCTTCTTGGAGAAGTTCTACCCAATTTTGAAGCCGACACCACGGTTGGCCCTATAAAGTTTCACGATTGGCTCGGAGATGGGTAAATTACTAAACTAAAGTTCTTACGTTTTAACTATTTAACATAAAGGGTCTACCTTTTCTCAGTCATTAAAAATTAATTTTTCTTAGGTGGGGAATTCTATTTTCGCATCCGTCTGATTATACACCTGTATGCACAACAGAATTAGCAAGAGTTGCAAACTTGATACCTGAATTTGCGAGACGTAACGTGAAGGTCATTGCCCTTTCTTGCGATTCAGTGGAATCTCATCAAGGATGGATTAATGTAAACATAGTATTTTTTTAATGATTTTTTTTGGATTCGAAATAACAATTTTTCGTTATGTAGGATATCAAAAGTTTTGGAGGTATAATTGGCGACGGATTCCCTTATCCAATTATTGCCGATGAGAAAAGAGAGCTAGCTGTTAAATTGGGAATGCTGGATCCAGCTGAAAAAGACTCCAAAGGTTTGCCGCTGACATGTCGAGCCGTATTTGTAATTAATCCAGATAAAAAGCTGGCTCTTTCTATACTCTATCCAGCAACTACAGGTCGTAATTTTGAGTAAGTGTTTACTTCTTATAAATTTTTCAAAAAAAAAACGTTTATTATTCTTTACTGACGAGCATAATTTATCTTCAGTGAAATATTAAGAATCATTGACTCCCTGCAGTTGACCGCTCTGAAGAAAGTTGCAACGCCTGTTGATTGGAAGGTACTAAACTTCAACTTATTTGAATTGTCCAGCTTTAAAAGAACGAAATATGTAATACTGTTATATATTTTCAATTTCAGAACGGTAACGAATGCATGATCCTCCCAACCTTATCCGAGGATGAAGCTCAGAAGAATTTTGCCAGATACTCCAGTGTCAAGGTTCCGTCGGGCAAAAATTACATTCGTATGACGAAAGATTATTAAATGCAGTATTTTTTTCGTATTATTTCTGTATTGAATGAACAATTCACTGAGCCTTTCAAAAATTCAAAATGATTTTGTTTGTTCTATTTTCTATATAATTATAATTAACTAATTGGTTATCCATTAAAATTAAAGTTTGTTTAAGAAATAAAATTGTTTGAAATTCTTCTGAAAATTATCTTTATGAAAGTATCGGACAAAAAAAATCACCACACAACATAAATTTATTATAAACCTACATAATTACAAAACGTAAAAGTAGCAAGAAGAACAAAGAAAAATAATAGTATTACGATCCATACTGGAATAGTATCTGAAAAATTGATAGGATGCCGTTAATTTTATTCTTCGTCAAAAATTATGAATATAAATGTGAATTCGATCGTGGAAAGAGTGCTTACATGTTTTTACTTTTTTGTATAATTTTTTCAGAGAGCCAATAAAAGTTCTTCTCAACAGTACGTCGAGGAAAATTGAAAGAATGTTTTTTTTTGTGAAAATTTAAATTGGAACAACTTTTTATGAAACATTACTGTTCATACAGTAAAAAAAAAATCAAAAGTCATTAAAGAAAGTCTGGAAAAAGATATACCTATTATACGTTCGGACCGTAAGCAAGCACCCTTTCTACCATCAAACTTACTAGATATAATATTATTTATATATGTATACATTTTTTTTAAATACGAACCTCGATGCCTTAAATTGTGTATACAAATTTTTCTGTCCACTGAAATACTTATAACTGAAGCTTCAGAAATTGTAGAGAACGAATCGTCATCAGATCTTGATACAGCAACAAATTCTAATCCGGTGATGAAGATACTATGAGCATTTGATATAGTCATAACAACCTGTTGGCAATTCACCGATATAAACTTATTCAGTACACATGAGATCATCAAAAAAATAAATAAATAAATAAATAAGACAACCTTCAGATTAAATGATGTCAGAATATAAACACTGCCCAATCGCGTCCCCACAGCTACAAATCTCCCGTCATTTCTAACAGTAAGAGCGGATAAATCTTCTTTAAATTCGGTGTGTTTCACAAGTAATCCTCTCCCAGTATTCCATGATTGTATTTGAGCAGGATTTTTACCCATTTTTCGACCTCCAATTGCATTGGTAATCATAAAAAGGCAGCTGATCTTTGGATCATTTTCCAAAATGGAGAATCTAAAAATGGTATTTGAATAAAAATGTGAAATCAATTAGAATATAACTTGCAATCTTTGTTATTTTTCTTACCGACTACGTTTAAATAAATATTTTGTCCCATTGGGTGGATTCCACTTCAATTCATGGATTTTATTGCCGGTAGAACTGTCCCAAATCACAGCTGATTTGTCTTTTGAAACGGATACTATCTACTCATTAAATTCAATGTTTAACGCAAGTGATCAAGTATATACTTATGCATTGATTTATTTCAAAATTGTTACCTTCGAACTATTAGGATCAATATCTAAATCGTCGATTTCGTTAGCATGAGCTTTGATATCAAGTTTTAACTCAAAGGAAGGAAATTTCCATATTCTTATATGGCCATCAGTTCCACCGGTAACTATTATATCATCTTTTGAGCTTATTTTCACCACTTTTTGAACAGGTGGTTCATTACTGTAAAAACCTTTCACATTACAAAAACGAAACTGGAAGGTAAAAATTATAGAACAGCATTCTTACTGGAATTCTGTCTTGATCCATTGGAATTCTGTTTCGACACTGTTATGAGGTAGAAACTGGAACGTCATTGATTTGTTGTAAATTAAACCATTAGTGGAATGATTATTTGCGGGGGGTATATGTTTCCTATTCCTTAAGGTACTTTGTAAATTTTCGACATTTTCTAAAAATTTATAATCTTTTATAATCAGCATCAATGCAACAACTCATATTTACTATTTACCATGCTGATGCGAGTGAATTTCATCATCAGAACAAATTAAACATTTAACTTTGTATAACTGGCACCGATTGTTTTCTCCTGCCGCAATATACGAATTTTTATTTTTCGTAATAACTGCACAATTCATAACCGCAATATCGCCAGTGTCATGCCTTAGAACTTTTCGTGCCGTAATGGAATCATTGTTGTAAAGTAATTCGAAACATTCCTACAAGATATAGAAAAAGTTAATATATGTTTCTCGCCCATTATGAAATTATAACTTGAAATGTTCAACAACTTACGAATCCATTTGAAATTCCCGTTTTAGAACCACCACCTCCACCTGCTACAAATATATGTCTACAAGACAGTAAATGTATAGAGTATAGAGGAAAATCAACCTCGGCTAAGATAGATGAGTTTTTAGTCTGACGTGTCATGATCAAATTATCTTGCTTGTTATTAAAATTAGGTAAAGCGGAATATGCTCATTTTAAGACAAGACTGATAAAGACAATAAAAACAACGACGCGAAGTTGAACTTGAGAACACAATTCATTTAAATTAAATCAAAACATATCAAGAAAAGGAATATTTTTACAGATTCGAAGACATACATATTTTCATTTGTTGTCAATTTGTTATCCTTATCACTAGGGTCTATCAATCAGCGCCTGATCAGTGTTGCTAGTTCTTCAATCTTCAATGTGGACTTTTGGAGTGTGCATTTTGCTAACAGATTTTCACTAAAATTTTCATTCAACGACTCAACGTTCATGGCCCAGTGGTGCAAACGCGAAAAATTGAATAAAAATATTTTATGAAAAACTAATTAACTAAAAATATATTATTGTATAATATAATGAGTAAAGTTTTCCCAATTCGTGAATTGAGATTGATACCAATTCAAAGCACCCACGTTCAGGTATAAGGCAAGCAGGTAGTTGAGTAAGAGCTTATGGGCCAACTTTAGAGTCCTACTGAATGAGTTAAGCCAGCCTCCAACCATGCCATGCCATTAATGCCATAATAGAAGAAATTGAACGAACGCAATTAGTTTTGAATTATAAGATTTTAAAAATGAGTTGCAAAATACATAGAAATACACTACACCTTAGCACCCTCGGCAGAGTTTGATTGCCATCATTGCCACTGTCAGTGGATTTTGGATTCAGATACCTATCAAGATACAGAAGTAAGTAAGTAGCTTATGATATTGTGATTAATGGGAAATATTTGTTGAAATGAGTAGATGCAAACATCCCATAACTTGGTGTATTTTAGTACAGTACGTATTTTTTCTAGCCTAGTAAAACTAACGTAATCATGGTAAATGCACATTAATGAAGCGCAAAAATGTAAATTCAAAATCACTCATCAGTTCTTTCGTGGTATAATAATTATGAGTATTAGGTACTTAATAATTTACGAGTGGTCTCTATTAGATACAGTAATCATTTATTCGTCTTTTTCATGTTTTGCAATGAACAAGACGAAGCCTTACTCTAAACAGGCGTGTATAGGTATTATAAATTTTTTAATAGATACACGAAGTAAAAAATCAATCGAAAGTTTACAGCTGAACATTTTATTCATAAAATAATAACGTTACCAATAAACCCATTCCTTATAACCTTGAATTATCATAGAAACCATAAAAATTTCAATAATCTTTTTAGAAATGTCTCAGCTCCATTGCGCGACGTGAGTTGTATTGAAGTTTGCTTTACTTAATCATTACTGAATCAATTTTGTTTTCATTTTTGTTTTGTATGAGTTTCGAATGATCGTGTTGAACATAACGTTAATTTTTTCATAACATGAGTTTGTGGTGGCCTGGTGAATGGGATCGTCTAATATTAAAATTTGAAGATTGGATTGTAAAGCGAAACGGCTATAGTAAGTTGCAACCGATAATTCTATCCAGAGGTTATCAAAGTTTGATTAATAAGCAAAAATTACATGAACGAAGCTGTACCACTTTCCGTTTTAATGACATAAAAAGTCATCCTAATTCCAAAATTAATTTCTCAAAGCCCAGAGATGCGGATGCCAGAGGATCATATACTCATAAACGTTCATCATTTGAAAGTACCAAAGACATCAGCCAAGTACCAGAACTTTGTTTGAGTAGTTTAGATAAAATGGAGGCGGTATTGAAACAATACGAAAAAGCTTTTTCTAAATTGGAAAAACGTGGACCTAAACGTTCGAATACGGTGATAAGTCATAACTTTGACTTACTAAACGAAGACGTAATCCAGAATATTTTTCTCAAATGCTATCATGGGAATAAAAGTTGTCAAGAAATTGCTACTTCTAAGGTATGAGTTTAAGAACATAATATGGTACCTAACTTACATAATTATTAATTATGTCTACATATACATACCCTTATATGCTAAGGTGATGTCCCAAAACTGTATTGAATTGTTGAGGTTGAATTTGCAGACTGCAGGACGATTTACCTAACAACATGTATTTCATTAATCATCAATGGTTTAAAAAATGTCTAGTATCATTACGCTTAATTTTATTTCTTTTAGATCTCGTTTGTCGTTTCTCATTTATTCAAAATTTTGTATGTACCTAATATGTACCTATCTATGTTACGTTGTCTAGAAGTTCATCTTCAAAGTATTTTTTTTATATCATGAAATTGCTTAGGTAAATGCATGGCTAATTGTATATCTAAATGTATCCACATCTCACAGGTTAATATTCTAATGTAAATTATGTACTTTACCTTCAACTTTTGCGCCCGAATACTCGTTAGTTTGTGGGAGTGGAATGCAACATGTAACTTACCTTACCTACCTAGGTATTTATAATTTTTTTCAAATCAATGTATGTATGTGCATGCATATACTAAAGTGTCTTAATATCTCTTATTTTGCGGTTTTAAAAATAACGAGTGGTCAAAAGTCAACTTTGTTTTTTATATTTGTAATAAATTTGCTTTATTTACTATGTAATCTTTTTCTTCTTCTTCTTTCTTTGTTCTTTACTTCTTACCTACAAGTTAAAATTGCTCTATCTTGTATTTCACTATGAAGTAATTGATGAGCTTAATGGGAGTTGGAGCAATAAAATGAATGAATGAATGGATGGATGGATGGATGGATGGATGAATAAATAAATAAACAAATAAATAATTAATTGACGATCCCTCCCTTCCCTATTTGTTCTTGTAGAAAAATTCCAATTTTTAAGCGCATCTTGAAATTCACTAATTCGATACAAAATTGGGCACAAGGCACTGCAAATTTTATAAATTGAAATTCTGGTCTTCTGCTTCAAGTTTCAGGTTGGTGGCAATGAATCCATTTACAAATTCCACTGGTGCGAGTAGATTTCCCATTTCAGAAAATTGCAATGGTTTATTGGATTTAGAACAACAAGGTCACTTTCTGGTAGGAAGAATTCAATTTCTAGAGGTACGAAATTACACCTTAGTAGAGTTGGTTGTGCAGGTATATTTTTTTTATTATATCCAAATTCCAAATAAATCTTAAACAATATGTCATGCTGCAAGTATAGAACGAGTTGCAAGAAACTCGTATCAAAATGCAAGCAGCAACTTTTTCCAAAATGGAATTGGAAAAAATTCTTGATAAAGAAAGAAATGAATTGGAAAACACAAAGGCACAATTGAAAGTATTTCAAGGAACACTACAGCATTGGGAGAAAGAACGATTTAATGAAAATGATTCATCATCATCAGTAATTCAATCACTTCAGTTAGAAATATTACAAAAAGAAAAAAAATCGTTAAATGAACAATTGAAACAGCTTCAAGTAATGTGTATTTATGTACTTTTTGAGGAAAAAGCTACTTATACACTTATTTCTTTGCAGTCGTAGCTCAATTTTTTTCTTAATTTGACAGGTTAAAAACGTAGAGCTATCAGTGCAAATTGAAGAAATGCAAAAGCATTTGCAAAGTCAAAAAGATTTGGAGAATTTACTACATTCGAATAAAAAAACATTTGAGACAACTGTTGAAAAAATATATAGGTAGCTACACATTTACCTATCCCCTATTTAAGTACAAACTTAAAAAATCGAATCAACATTAAACCTAGCCAGCTTGTTTGAAATGTAAACTTGATTCTCGTATACCTAGTGCAGTTAGTACTGTCTTGGTAGGCATATCATAGTAATATTTTTATTGTTTTTACTTCTGGTTTTAGCGAAAGTCAAAAATTAGAAAAAGAGTTGAATTGTTTGAAAAAACAGGTTACATTATCAAAACATGCAGGAGAGCAGATGATCATACTGTTGAAACATCACCACAAAGCACTGAATATGATTTATGAGGAAAATGAATCTTTAAAGAAGTCGGCGCTTACACAAGCAGGTAATTTTTATATTATTGTGTTAACCTAATTGCCCACAATTTACATGTTTCCTTCATAAACAGTCAACAAATTTATTTATAGGAGAATTAAGTTTGGAGAAAAATACTCAAAAAGTAGCCCATAAGGATGTAACTTTAAGTGAAATTGAAGTCGATGCCTTGCGGAAGCAGCTGCAAGAGGTTGAATATTTTTTTCTTCTTGATGACTCAAAAATATAAAAATAATAATGCATGTTCCTCTATGTTTCTTATGATATGACGTCTAGAATGAAAAAATAATATTTGACTTGAACCGTGAACTCTTTTTGGAAATTGAAGAAAAGAAGAAGTTGAATGAAATATTGAATAATATGTTAAATGATCAAATCAAATCAAATCAAATGGAACAATATTTTCGTTCATGTATTAGGTAAATTTTTCTGAAGATTCAAAAGTTCAAAACTTAACTTTTCTCAGACACGAGAAAGGTATTTCAAGGGTATTTCCAACTTGCATATACCTCTATGTACTGATGTACCTACCTATTTCATTTTAATGACTAATGACTTAATGAGTAATGACAAAATTGACAATGAATGAGTGGTATTTAAAAATTTAACAATTCTCTTTTTTGTTTTTGTAGTAATTTAGAAAAGCAACTAGAAGAAAAAGTTCAAGCAACTGCTACTGCTGATGCCGATTAATGATGCTTTTAATAAAGTTCTTGTTATAGTTCTTGTTCTTTAGACATAGATGTTAATTTTATTTTTGAGTGTAAATTTTTCACTTCCTTTTTTCGTTATTCTAATTTCTACCTTATGTAGTTATGTGTAATGTAATGTAATGTAATGACGTTTATTTTATTACTTACCTATCGCAAGTAAGAAATTAAAAAAAAATGAAATAAAAAATTCATAAATAGTATAAATACCTTTTGAGTTTTTGAAAAATTTTGTGCTGGCGGTAAATACCTGTAAATACAGATTACAGACTAAAAATACGTTAACATTTAACAAGAGCTTTTTCCGATTGGCAGCGCCACTTGGAGTCGAATTTTCGACAAAAATGGACGATTGAGATTGAGACCTCATTTTTTTACCTGTGAAAAGAATCGAAAAGTTTCCGCCGAATCGAATTCCATTTTTCTCTATGAACACATGAAATTAAAAAAGTAGTCCCTTTTTAATGGAGAATCTTGAATCCGTTATTTTTATAACGTAAGCGTGATAATCGTTTAAATTCGAAATTTGTTGCTACAACGAAACAGCTTCATTTTATAAACCCGCAGAACTTCCTTTTGCATGGGAAGAAGTGAAACCACCATAAATGTAAATTGTATTTTTTATGAAGTTTTAACAGTAATTTGATTTAAACTTATCGTTTGTTTTTGCATCATACCGGCAATTTTGAATCAGTTATTGTGTACATTCAGCGTTATTAATTCATCTGTTTCACCCTAGTGAACAGCTAATCATTCAAAATGAATTCCACTTCATTGGCTCACTTCTTGGAAAAAACCGTTTCTTCTGGTAGGCTATTTATGTTATGTGCCACACTTCCTCTTGATAAGACTTCTTTCTATGCTTCATTTCTCACGGCCCTTGTAAAACAATATATTTTATGATCATCTTGTGTGTGATTATTATTCATCGACTAGGCATAATAAACGTCTAACTTGACCGATTTGTTATTTTTCAGATAAGACAGAATTAGAGCAAGCTCGACTGTTTTTAGAACAGGCTTTGCAGACTAGCTCGGTTAGTTATTTTTCCTTTGTAATTCAGTTTACTTTCAGTACCAAACCTTAACTGACAATCTATGTTTTTAGATCGAATTTATTAAAGCACTTTCAGATGTATTGGCTAATCCGACAAATAGCCCAGTGGCCCGAATGGCCGCTGGATTACAAATTAAAAACACACTTACCTCGAAAGATCCCATCATCAAAGAACAATTCCAGCAAAGATGGCTTTCTTTTCCTGAAGATACTAGGCGTTACATTAAGCAAAATGTAAGTTTTATTTGAAATGGTCTTTTTCAGGAATGATACAATTTGCAATTTATTTTGTAGGTTTTAAAAAGTGTGGGAACTGAAACGAGTCGACCAAGCTCAGCTGCTCAGTGTATTGCATTTATAGCTGTTATTGAATTGCCTCTAAATCAATGGCAAGACGTAATCAGCGTTTTATGCACTAATATAATTAATGAATCATCTAGCGAAGCTGTTAAAGAAGCTAGTTTAGAAGCTATTGGATACATTTGTCAAGATATAGTTAGTACATATTAGTGTTTCTCCATTTATTTATAGCTAGAACTTGGAATTTGAAATACTATTTTTATTTCAGGATCACGATTGTTTAACTCCTCATTCAAATGCTATTTTAACTGCGATTGTTCACGGTATGCGTAAAGAAGTTACAAACCGCCATGTTAGACTTGCTGCTACAACTGCGCTACTTAATTCTTTGGAATTTACTAAAGCTAACTTTGAAAAAGAGGTAATTTCGATTTTCGATGCTTGAAATCACACCCTGAGTATTATTACCTTGTCTATCGCTCACTTTGTTTTTCAGAACGAGCGTAATTATTTAATGGGCGTAGTCTGTGAAACAACTCAATGCTCTGATACCCAAATTCGAGTGGCAGCCTTGCAATGTTTAGTGAAAATAATGTCGTTGTATTATCAGTACATGGAACCATATATGGCACAAGCTCTATTTCCAGTAGGTTATCGCACTTATGCGTCTTATCGCTTATTAGTACTTGATAACCACAAAGGAACATTTTATTTAGATTACGTTAGAAGCGATGCGATCGGACATAGACGAGATTGCGTTGCAAGGTATCGAATTTTGGTCTAACGTTAGCGATGAAGAGGTTGACTTGGCTATTGAAGGTTCTGAAGCTGCAGAGTTAGGCGAACCACCTCAACGAACTTCTCGATTTTATGCTAAAGGCGCATTACAATATCTTGTGCCTATTCTTATTCAAAAACTTACTCAGCAAGTTAGTTATTTTTCTTCGATTTTGTTTTAGTAATAAACTGTGAATTTTTTATTGATTAATCGTTTTGCGATTGTAGGAAGAAATGGATGATGAAGATGAATGGAATCCAAGTAAGGCGGCCGGAGTTTGTTTGATGTTATTGGCTTCTTGCTGCGAAGAAGATATCGTACAGTACGTTTTTCCGTTCGTGAAAGATAACATTAAAAACACAGATTGGAGGTATCGTGATGCCTCTTTAATGGCGTTCGGTAAGTCCATTCTTTCTTTGATGATTCATAACACCTTGACTCACGTTTCTCTTATTATCAATTGTTATACGGTTTCTAGGATCCATACTTAGCGGTTTAAAACCGGATACTTTGAAAAATTTGGTCGAACCAGCAATGCCGACGATTATCGAGCTGATGTACGATACGAGTGTGGTTGTTCGTGATACTGCTGCTTGGACTATTGGTCGTATTTGCGAAATAATTCCAGATTCGGCTATCAATGAAGCGTATCTGCCTACTTTACTCACTGCTCTTGTTGCTGGATTGACTGCTGAGCCTAGAGTGGCTACTAACGTGTGCTGGGCTTTTATTGGATTGGCTGAGGCTAGCTATGAAGCTGCTAGTGCCCGCGAACAAACTGATCAACCTGCTACGTATTGTTTATCCAAGTATTTCGATTCGTTGGTCGAGAAACTACTCGAGACTACAAACAGAGGAGATGGTGCTCAGGTAAGAAGCTCGCTGTAGTATTTCTGTGATGAATGAAATGAATTAACAATAAAAATTTTATATAGGCCAATCTTAGATCAGCTGCGTACGAAGCTTTGATGGAAATGATCAAGAATTCCCCTCAGGATTGTTATGCTACTGTGCAGAAAATGACCATTGTTATATTGGAAAGACTTAACCAAGTTTTAGCTTTAGAAGGACACCTGCAAAATAACTCTGATCGGGCTCAATTCAACGATTTACAAGGGCTGTTGTGCGCCACGCTGCAGGTGAGTGAAACTATTGTACGTATTTTACGTTCGAACTTGAAACGAAGACCTGATTACTGTTCGATTTTTACAGAGTGTTTTGAGAAAAGTCACTCCTGAAGATGCGCCTCAAATTTCCGATCAAATTATGACGGCTTTATTACAAATGTTCAATTCGAATAACGGTAAATCCGGCGGTGTTCAAGAAGATGCACTGTTGGCAGTTTCTACCTTGATTGAGATTTTAGGTGAAGGATTTCTCAAGTATATGGATATGTTTAAACCTTTCCTATTCATTGGGTTGAAAAATCATAACGAACATCAGGTAAATACTAGATTTCCGAAGTTCTTCGTAGAAGAGCTCGTTGTACGAACGATTTTTTTCGTAGGTTTGTCTGTCTGCGGTTGGTGTTGTCGGAGATCTTTGCAGAGCATTGAAAATAACCATTGCGCCGTATTGCGACGAAATCATGACGTTGTTATTGAGCAATTTAAGCGTAAGTATAATATTCTTGTAGTTATGAATGTTTTTCTGGTGTAAAGTTGTAATAATTTTGACGAATTATAGAACGATTCGGTGCACCGTTCGGTCAAACCACATATTTTGTCGGTGTTTGGAGATATCGCTTTAGCGATTGGGCCCGCCTATGAGAAATATTTGGATGTGGTGCTCAATATGTTGGTTCAAGCTTCGCAAATACAAGTTGATAGAGTAAGTTACGGGTTTTTTTATGCTTATAGAAAATTTAGTGTCTGGTAAATCTGTCGTCAAGTAAGCATATAATTGCTTATATCAATCTTTGAGAATATTCGTTTTTTCTTTTTCCTATAGAACGATTTCGATATGGTAGAATACTTGAACGAACTGAGAGAAAGTATCTTAGATGCTTATACTGGTATCATTCAAGGCCTAAAAGGCGATAATGTTGCGGCAGTTAATCCAAATGTATCTGTCGTCGAAGCGCATATACCTTTTATGCTCAAATTCATCCGAACAATTGCAGAAGACGACGATCATAATGACAGCACCATCGGTTCGGCTGCTGGATTAATCGGGTATGTGATTTTCATTTGAACTCTTACTAAAACATTATCCAGCAAATGTTAATAATTTTTTTTTTTTCAGAGATCTCTGTACAACGTTTGGACCAAAAATAGTCCCTAGTTTGGAATTAGAAGTAGTGAATGGTCTTCTTGCCCAAGCTCGTCGCTCAAAAATAGGCAAAACGAAAAATATCGGGCAATGGGCAACCAAGGAATTACGAAAATTAACTAAAACTAGTTGGTGAGTATATTTTTTTTTTCTCTTCATTTAGGTCTAAGGTGTAGACTTTCTTCTTTTGATTTATATCTTTTGCCAAAATTTAAAAAAAAAAAAAAAATTATTAATTTTTTTATGTAATTTAGGGTGATGAAAGCGCAGTAAAAGTAAGTAATTTGTGTTGTGGTGATGCTTTTTGATAATTTTTTTTGAGAATTGTTTCGCTAAAATAGACTAGCAAGAAAACTTTTCAATCGGTTGTGAGGATTTTTATTGATGCTTTTTATAGCCAAACGCTTGTTGTTATTTTTTTATTTTATTTGGTTTCGTCGTTATTTGTTTCTCTCCTTTTGTTTATAAATTACCATTTCTGATGAAATCGATTTTCGAATTGAAATGAGTATTACGATATAGCGTGCTGTAATGCGTTTTCCTTTGACAATCGTATAAGTTCACATGTACCTGATTTTTTTTATCCTTTGAATAGAATTTGAAAATGAGAATGATGACCGTGATAATTGATGATTGTGGTAATTATGATGAAAATAAAATGAGTTATGTGCGGCCAGATGATGATATTGATGAAGTTGATGGAAATTTGTATGATTGATTTTTTTTTTTAAAGATTGACGTGATTTATCCACGTTTTGTTCTCTTAAATTATTTCGGGAAGGGATTTCATTGAAAATAACGAAAAACAATTTTTTTATTATTTTAAAATCAAATTCCGATCCTGAGGTATAAATACGTTCACAAACGTGTTCTGAGGAACGATAACGTATCATGATTGTTATGGTGTAAATATGGCGAATATTTGTCGACGCGTATAATTTCGAAGAATAATTGTGCGCGTTTATTAGCGTTGTTTTTTTTTTCTTTTCCATTAATTTTTTTCCTTTTTAATTTTTAATCTAAATTATCGAGTAGATACTCATATTCACTTACTCTTTTTTTCTTCTTTTTTAGATTTAGAGATCTTGACCAACAGGGTTCGTTGATGGAACAGAAATATTAACCCCTTTTAACTCTTCCTGTGTTTTTAATTTTGAGAAAAATAAATTTAAAAAATCATTTATACGTTTGGAATCAAAAATTACGATTACGGTTTGCGCAGGATGAATGATGAATGCTAGTCCCCTCTTCCCATTCGTGTACGCGAGTGTGTTTGCGTTATTTTATAATGATACTATTTTATTGATGTTGCGAAAATGGTTGTTTTTCACTTTTTTCTTCTTTTTTTTTCAATACCGCCATGTTTTTATTTCGATATTGTCTCTTCTTTTTTAAGTATAGTTATTATTATCCTTTTGTTAATACTGTACTTTTATTTTTTGAAGTAGAAAAAAAATAGATAAGTATGTGTGCGGTGTATTCGTTACAAATGTATGTATGTTTGCGTATGTAATAAATGAGAAAATTTTGAAAAAAAATTTAGTGTAAATGGATGTACATTTAAATGCGTAATGCGTATGATTGTGTGGTGAAAATGATGTTTTTGATATTGATGATATTGTTGCTCATGCTGCTGTTGTTGCTGTATGTTATAAATGTATGTTGTATGTACACGTTTTAAAACACAATGAAAAAAAAAACAAAGTGTTTGTGGTGGAAAGTCGTGTACTTGTTTTAACTCTGATTACTCCTTATTTGTGTAACATGGAGCGTATTGTATAAATCTCATTTTCCTCTTTTTTCATTCTTTATTTTTTACTGCAAAAAACATTGTACTGCATTATTCTGTTTGCTGAGGATTTTAAAAATATGTACCTATGTTGTAGTTTACTTTGAATTTGTTTTATTCCGTTTCTTCATAAGTAATTGAAACGGTAAGATGAAATTTTTAAGCGGTTGTTTAGATATGTCGTATTTGCGTCCTGCTAAAATAGGTCCGAAAATCTCCCCCTTCCCTAAAAGTTACATCTCAGTGACATGTAAGAATTGATTGAAAGAGTATTATCAAGGTCATTAAAAAAGTTTTTTAACGACGCGACGTCAAAGAAAATTTATTAATACGAAAGTATTTTTATTGAGTTTTATCTAATGATGAAATTGCATCGATCTTTAATGATTTTTTTAAAAAATTAATTGATAAACCGTTCGATTATTTTACACGTGTTTTTATGCGTCGAAGTGAGGAACAGGTGTGTTGTACCGATGAAATGTTTATTTTTCCGTTAGAAGTGATACAAACTTATGAATACGATGCGAATGAAAAATTAAATGAGAATTACGTGGAAAATTGGGCACAATGTATTATGTAGTTGTTCCCAAAGTTAGTCTCATTCATATTTCATTTTTTATTGCAAATATTTTTGGATAAATGAACGTTTCAAGAAAGAAGATTTTTTAAGAGCTTTTCTGGTCTAAAAAGTAAAAATCGAGGTTCATAGAATTTGAAAATTTAGTCGTGACTTAAGATATGCGTAGATTTCTGAAGTGCTGAGAATCTCTTTAGTGTTGGTTTTTTGTTTTAATCGAATTTTTCGAAAATTGAACTATTATATTCATCGAGGGCAAATTGTATCAATTACAACCATAGGTACCTACTATGTTCTAATTCATTGAAATCCAATGCTCTTTTTATGCCATGTTTCTCCCTTTCAGTACGGTTTTAATTGATTTTTTAGGTTTGAAAAAAATCTATTATCCAATTCTATACTTTAGAAAGAAATGAAAGTTTAAAAAATGATTGAAAAAATTCTTCTAGTAGAAAAAAAAAATTAAAGAACATTTTAAGCTACATAGGTATTATTTTGAAGAAAAAATTTCCAAATAACAGTACCTATAAAGAAATCTTTACGACGAATCTCCTGGAAAAATTGTGAAAAAAATCTGTATGCTAAAAATAATGATGAAGATTTTTCCAAAAAAAATTCTTTTAATTGAAAAATTAAGTACTCTAAAAAAGACCTTTGAAGAGAAAATTGTGTTAAGAAAATTATAAAAAATAATAACAAAAATAAATTCTTCTCGAAAAAAAAAATGTTAAACATATTCTTATATCAAATGCCAAAGTCACCTACCAAAATATTTGAGAATTTTTTTTTTTTTTTTTTTTTTTTTCTTCAGAATAGGAATTGAAAAAAATTGAAACTTTAATATAATAAA